>JAIUJO010001642.1:82500-90000 GCA_023846275.1 Vanilla planifolia
AAGAAAAGGAAGAAGATGAACAAGAACAAGAAGAAGGCGAAGAAGAAGAGGAAGATGTAGAAGAAAATGAAGGCAAAGAAGAAGAAGAACAAGAAGAAGATGAAGAACAAGAAAAGAGGTAGAAGATGAAGAAGGAGACGGAGAAGAAGAAGAAGAAGAAGAAGAAGAAGAAGAAGAAGGAGAAGAAGAAGAAGAAGAAGAAGATGAATAAGGCAAAGAAGAAGAAGAAGAAGAAGAAGAAAAAGAAGAAGAAGAAGAAGAAAATGACTATGATGAAGAAGAAGAAGGAGAAGAAGGAGAGGAAGAAGAAGGAGTTCAAGAGGAAGAAGAAGAAGAAGAAGAAGAAGAAGAAGAAGAAGAACATCAACAAAAACAACAACAACAAGTAGAAGATGAAGGAGAAAAGGATGAAGAAGAAGAAGAAGAATAAGTTGAAGAAGAAGAAGAAGAAGCGAAAGAAGAAGAAGAAGAAGAGGAAGAATAAGGTGAAGAAGTAGAAGAAGTCAAAGAAGAAGAAGAAGAAGAAGAAGATTAAGAAGAAGAATAAAGAGAGGAAGACGAAGAAAAAGAAGAAAAAGAAGAAAAAGAAGAAAAAGTTGATGGAGAAAAAGAAGAAGTAATAGAAGAAGAAGAAGGTGAAGTAGAAGAAGAAGAACGAGAAGAAGAAGAAGAAACAGAAGAAGCAGATGATGGAGAATTAAAAAATGAAGAAGCAAAAGGAGAAGAAGAGGAAGAAGAAGTAGAATATAAAGAAGGAGAAGAAAAAGAAGAAGAAGAAGAAGAAAAAGTAGAAGAGGAAGAAGTAGTACTAGTAGAAGAAGAAGAAGGAGGAGGAGAAGAAGAGGAAGAAGATGATGACGAAGAAGAAGAAGAAGAACAAGAGGAGGAAGAAGAAGAAAAGAAGAAAAAGAAGAGAAAAAGGAGGAGAAAAAAGAAGAAGATGAAGAGGATGAAGAAGAAGAAAAAGAAGAAGAAGAAGAAGAAGAAGAAGAAGAACAAGAACAAGAACAAGAAAAAGACAAAGAAGAAGAAGAAAAAGAACAAGAACAAGAAGATGAAGAAGAGGAAGAAGAAAAAGACGAAGGCAAAGAAGTAGAAGAAGAAGATGAAAAAGAAGAAGGAGATGATGATGATGATGATGAATAAGTAATAGTAGAAGAAGAAGAAGAAGAAGAAGAAGAAGAAGGAGAAGAAGAAGGAGAAGAAGGAGAAGAAGGAGAAAAAGGAGAAGAAGGAGAAGATGAAGAAGGAGAAGAAGAAGAAGAAGAAGAAGAAGAAGAAAAAGAAGAAGAAAAAGAAAAAGAAGAAGATGAAGAAGAAGAATAAGAAGAAGAAGAAGAAGAAGAATAAGATGAAGAAGAAGGAGAAGAATAGGAAGGATTTGAAGAAGAAGAAGAAGAAGAAGAAGTGGAAGACGAAGAATAAAAAGAAGAAGAAGAAGAAAAAGAAATGGAAGAAGTAGATGAAGAAGTAGAAGAAGTCGAAGGAGAAGAAGAAGAAGAAGGTGAAGAAGAAGAAGAAGAAGAGGAAGAAAGAGAAGAAGAAGAAGAACGAGAAGAAGAAGAAAAAGAAGATGATGATGATGAAGAGTTAGAAGAAGAAGATGAAGGAGAAGTAGAAGGATTAGAAGTAGAATAAAAAGAAGGAGAAGAAAAAGAAGAAGAAGAAGAAGAAGAAGAAGAAGAAGAAGAAGAAAAAGTAGTACAAGAAGAAGAAGTAGAAGAAGAAGGAGGAGGAGGAGAAGAAGATGAAAATGATGATGATGAAGAAGAAGAAGATGAAGAAGAAAAAAAGGATGAGAAAGGAGAAGAAGTGGAAGAAGAAGAGGAGGAGGAGGTGGAAGAAGAAGAGAAGAAGAAGGAGAAAAAAGAAGAAGATGAAGAGGATGAGGAAGAACCAGAAGTAAACGAAGAAGAAGAAGAAAATGAAGAATAAGAAGAAAAATAAGAAGATGAAGAAGAGGAAGAAGAAGAAGACGAAGACAAAGAAGTAGAAGAAGAAGAAGAAAAAAAGAAGAAGATGTTGATGATGAAGAAGAATTAGAAGAAGAAGAAGAAGAAAAAGAACTTGAAGAAGAAGGAGAAGAAGGAGAAGTAAATGAAGGAGAAGAAGAAAAAGAAGAAGAAGAAGAAGAAAAAGTAGAAGAAGATGAAGAAGAAGACGAACAAGAAGAAGAAGAAGAAGAAGAAGACCAAAACGAAGATGAAGAAGAAGAAGACGAAGAAGAAGAACAGAAGGAAGAAGAAGAGGAAGAAGAAGAAAAAGAAAAAGAAGAAAAATAAGCAGAAGAAGAAGAAGAAAAAGAAATACAACAAATAAAAGAAGAAAACAAAGAAGAAGAAGAAGAAGAAGAAGATGATGATGAAGAAGAAGAAGAAGAAGAAGAAGAATAAGAAGAAGTCTTAGAAGAAGAAGAAGATAAAGAAAAAGGTGGAGAAGAAGAAGATGAAGAAGAAGAAGAAGAAGAAGCAGGAGGAGGGGGAGAAGAAGGAGGAGCAGGAGAAGAAGAAGAAGAAGAAGAGGAAGAAGAAGTTGATGATGATGATGAATAGCGAGAAGTAGAAGTTGGAAAGAAGAAGGAGAAGAAGAAAAAAAAGAAGAAGATGGAGAAGAAGAAGAAGAAGAAGAAGGAGAAGATGAAGAAGAGGAGGAAGATGCAGAAGAAGAAGAAGGAGAAGAAGGAGAAGAAGAGGAAGGAGTTGAAGAAGAAGAAGAAGAAGAACAAGAAGGAGAAGAAGGAGAAGATGAAGATGGAGAAGAAGAACAAGAAGAAGAAGAAGAAGACGATAAAGAAAAAGGAGGAGAAAAAGAGGAAGGGGTTGAAAAAGAAGAAGAAGAAGAAGGTGAAGAAGAAGAAGAAGAAGAAGTAGAAGATGAAGAATAAAAAAAGAAGAAGAAGAAAAGAAGAAGAATAAGAAGAAGAAAATGAAGAAGAAAAAAAAAAGGAGAAGTAGACGAAGAAGTAGAAGAAGTCGAAGAAGAAGAAGAAGAAGAAGAAGAGAGGAAGAAGAAGACAGAGAAGAAGAAGAAGAAGAAGAAGAAGATGATGATGATGATAAAGAATTAGAAGAAGGAGAAGGAGAAGAAGAGGAAGGAGTTGAAGAAGAAGAAGAAGAAGAAGGAGAAGAAGGAGAAGATGAAGAAGGAGAAGAAGAAGAAGAAGAAGAAGAAGAAGATGTTAAAGAAGAAGGAGAAGAAGAGGAAGGTGTTGAAGAAGAAGAAGAAGAAGGTGAAGAAGAAGAAGAAGTAGTAGAAGATGAAGAATAAAAGGAAGAAGAACAAGAAAAGAAGAAAAATAAGAAGAAGCAAATGAAGAAGAAGAAGAAAAGCAAGTAGACAAAGAAGTAGAAGGAGTCGAAGAAGAAGAAGAAAAAGGCGAAGAAGAAGAAGAAGAAGAAAGAGAGGAAGTAGAAGTACGAGAAGAAGAAGAAGAAGAAGAAGATGATGATAAAGAATTAGAAGAATGAGAAGGAGAAGAAGAAGGATTAGAATTAGAATAAAAAGAAGTATAAGAAAAAGAAGAAGAAGAAGAAGAAAAAGTAGAAGTAGAAGAAGAAGAAAGAGGAGGAGGAGAAGAAGAAGAAGATGATTATGATGAAGAAGAAGAAGACGAAGAAGAAGAAAAGGAAGAGGAATGAGAAGAAGAGGAAGAAGAAGAGGAGGAGGAGGTAGAAGAAGAAGAAGAAGAAGAAGAAGAAGAGAGGAAGAACAAGGAGAAAATAGAAGAAGATGAAGAGGATGAGGAAGAAGTAGAAGTAAAAGAAGAAGAAGTAGAAGAAGAACAAAAGAACAAGAAATTGAAGAAGAGGAAGAAGAAGAAGACGAAGACAAAGAAGTAGAAGAAGAAGATGTTGATGATGAAGAAGAATTAGAAGAAGAAGAAGAAGAAGAAGAAGAGGAAGAAGGAGAAGAAGCAGAAGAAGGAGAAGAAGGAGAAGAAGAAGAAGAAGAAGAAGAAGAAGAAGAAGAGGAAAAAGTAGAAGAAGAAGGAGAAGAAGACGAAGACGAAGACGAAGAAGAAGAAGAAGAAGAAGAAGAAGAAGATGATGATGATGATGAAGAGGAAGATGAAGATGAAGAAAATGAAGAAGAAGAATAGGAAGAAGAAGAAAAGGAAGACGAAGAAAAAGAAAAAGAAAAACAAGCAGAAGAAGAAGCAGAAGAAAAAGAAATACAACAACAAGAAGAAGAATACAAAGAAGAAGAAGAAGAAGAAGAAGACTTAGAAGATGAAGACGAAGAAGAAGATGACGAAGAAGAAAAAGAAAAAGAAAAAGAAGAGGGAGAAGAAGAAGATAAAGAAGAAAAAGAAGAAGAAGAAGCAAAAGGAGGAGAAGGAGGAGAAGAAGAAGGAGAAGACAAAGAAGTAGAAGAAGATGGAGAAGAAAAAGACAAAGAAGAAAAAGAAGAAGACATAGAAGAAGGTGAAGAAGAAGAAGGAGAAGAAGATGAAGAAGTAGAAGAAGATGAAGAAGAAGGAGAATAAGATGACGAAGAAGTAGAAGAAGAAGAAGAAGAAGAAGAAGAAGAAGATAATAAGGAAGAAGAAAAGAAGAAGAAGAAAAAGAAGGAAAAGAAGATGAAGAAGAAGAAGAAGAAGAAGAACTTAAAGAAGAAGAAGAAGAAGAAGAAAAAGTAGGGGAAGAAGGAGAAGAAGGAGAAGGAGAAGTAGAAGAAGTGGAAGAAGAAGTGGAGGAAGAAGAAGAAGAAGATGATGAAGAAGAAGAAAAAGAACAAGAAGAAGAATAATGAGAACAAGGAGAAGAAGAAGATGAAGAAGAAGAAGATGAAGAAGAAGAAAAAGAAGAAGAAGAAGAAGAAGAAGTAAAAGTAGAAGAAGTAGAAGAAGAAGATTAAGATGAAGAAGAAGAGGCAGAAGAAGGAGGAGGAGAAGAAGAAGAAGACGATGAAGAAGAAGTTGAAGAAGAAGAAGAAGAAGAAGAAGTAGAAGAAAAAGAAGATGACGAACAAGAAGAGGAAGCTGAAGAATAGCATAACGAAGAAGAAGCAGAAGAAGAAGATGAAGAAGTATAAAAAGAAGTGAAGAAGAAGAAGAAGAAGAAAAAGAAGAAGTAGAAGAAGAAGAAGAAGCAGAAGAAGTTGTAGTAAGAAGAATAGGAATGAGAAGAAGTAGAAAAAGAAGAAGAAGAAGGAGAAGAAGAAGAAGAAGAAGAAGAAGAAGAAGAAGGAGAAGGAGAACAACGGGGAGGAGAAGAAGAAGACGAAGAAGAAGAAGAAGAAGGAGGAGGAGGAGGAGAAGAAGAAGAAGGAAAAGATGAACAAGAAGAAGAAGACGTAGAAGAAGAAGACGAAGAAGAAGAAGAAGTAGATAAAGAAGAGTAAGATGAAGAAAAAGAAGGGGAAGAACCTGAAGATAAAGAAAAAAAGTTGATAAAGAAGAAGAAGAAAGCAAAAAAAGAAGAAGAAGAAAAAAAGAAGAAGAAGAATGAGAAGAAGGAGGAGAAGAAGAAGAAGAAAAAGAAAAAGAAGAAGAAGACAAGGAAGAGGATAAAGAAAAGTTTGAACAAGAATAAGAAGAAGAAGAAGAACAAAAAGATGAAGATGAAGAAGAAGAAAAAGAAGACAGAAAAGAAGAAAAATAAAAAGAACAAGTGGAAGATGGAGAAGAAGAATAAGAAGCTGAAGAAGAAGAGGATGAAGAAGAAGAAGGTGAAGAAGAAGAAGGTGAAGAAGAAGAAGAAGAAGAAGAAGTAGAAGAAGAAGGAGAAGAAGGAGAAGGAAAAGAACATGATGAAGAAGAAGAAGAAGAAGAGAAAGAAGAAGAAGAAGTGGATGATGAGAAAGGAGGAGTAGAAGTAGAAGAAGTGGAGGAAGAAGAAGAAGAAGAAGAAGAGGAAGAAGAAAAAGATGAAGAAGGAGAAGAAGAAAAAGATCAAGAAGAAGAAGAAGAAGAAGTAGAAAAAGAAGTTGATGATGATGTTGATGATGAAGAAAATTATGGTGAAGAAGAAGAAGAAGAAGAAGAGGAAGGAGAAGAAGGAGGGGAAGAAGAAGGAGAAGATGAAGAAGATGAAGAAGAAGAAGAAGATGATGATAATGAAGAAGAAGGGGATGATCAAGAGAGGAAGATAAAGAAGAGAAAGACAAAGAAAAAGAAGAAGTAGAATAAGTAGTAATAGAAGAAGAAAAAGAAGAAGAAGAAAAAGAAGAAGATGTAAAAGAAGAAGTTTGATGAAGAAGAGGGAGAAGAAGTAGAAGAAGAAGAAGATGAAGATGATAAAGAAGAAGATGAAGAAGATGATGAAGAAGAAGAAAATGAGGAAGTAGAAGAGAAAAAAGTAGATGAAGAACAAGATGAACAAGAAGAAGAAGATGTTGACGGTGAAGAAGAAGAAGACAAAGAAGAAGTAGAAGAAGACGAAGAAGAGGAAGAAGAAGAAGAAGAAGACGTATACAAAGTAGTAGAAGAAGAAGAAGAAGAGGAGGAGGAGGAAAAAGAAGAAGAAGAAGAAGAAGAAGAAGAAGAAAGAGGAGGAGAAGAAGAAGAAGAAGAAAGAGGAGGAGAAGAAGAAGAAGAAGAAGGAGAAAAAAAGGAGAAGATGAAGAAGATGAAGAAGAAGAAGAAGAAGTTGATGATGAAGAAGAGGAAGAAGAAAAAAGACGAAGACCAAGAAGTCGTAGAAGAAAAAGAAAAAGAAGAAGAAGATGATGATGATGAAGAAGAAGTTGAAGAAGAAGAAGAACAAGAAGAAGAAGGAGAAGGAGGAGAAGAAGCAGAAGAAGGAGCAAGAGAAGAAGAAGAAGAAGAAGAAGAAGAAGAGGAAGATGTAGGAGAAGAAGAAGAAGATGAAAACTATAAGAAGAAGAAGAAGAAGAAGGTGATGAAGAAAAAGGAGAAGAAGGATAAGTAGAAAATGAAGAAGAAGAAGAAGAATATTATGAAGAATTAGAAGATGGAGAAGAAGATGAAGGAGAAGAAGGAGAAAAAGAAGTAGATGTAGAAGAAGAAGAGGTAGAAGAAGAAGAAGAACAAGAAGAAGAAGAAAAAGAAGAAGAAGAAGAAGGAGAGGACGAATTTGAAGAAGAAGAACAAAAAGAAGTGGTAGAAGAAGAAGAGGAAAAAAGAGAAAAAAAAAGTCAAAGAAGAAGAACAAGAAGAAGATGAAGAAGAACAAGAAAAGAAGAGGAAGAAGAAGGAGGAGAGTAAAAAGATGAAGAAGAACAAGAAGAAGAAGAAGAAGAATAAGAAGAAGAACAAGATGATAATGAAAAAGAAGGAGAAGAAGGAGATGAAGAAGGAGTTCAAGAGGAAGAAGAAGAAGAAGAAAAAGTAGAAGAAGTAAAAGACGAAGAAGAAAAGGAAGAAGAAGAAGAAGAAGAAGAATACAATGATGATGAAGAAGTAGAAGAAGTCAAAGAAGAAGAAGAAGATGAAGAAGAAGAATAAAAAGAAGAAGAAGAAAAAGAAGAAGATGATAGAGAAGAAGTAGTAGAAGAAGAAGGGCAAGTAGAAGAAGAAGAACGAGAAGAAGAAGAAGA
>JAIUJO010002219.1:2500-7500 GCA_023846275.1 Vanilla planifolia
AGAAGAAGGAGGAGAAGAATGAGGAGGAGGGAGGGAGGAGGAGGAGAAGAAGAAGAAATAGAAGAAGAAGAAGAAATAGAAGAAGAAGAGAAGAAGAAGGAAAGAAGAAGAACATGAAGAAGAAGAAGATGGAGAAGAAGAAGACGAAAAAGAAAAAGAAGAATGAGAAAGAAGGAAGAAGAAGAAGAAGAAAACGAAGAAGAAGAAGAAGATGAAGAAGAAAATTAAGAAGAAGAAGAAGAAGAAAATTAAGAAGAAGATGAAGAAGAAGAAGAAAAAGAAAAAGAAAAAGAAGAAGAGGAGGAAGAAGAAGAAGAAGATGAAAAAGAAGAAGAAAAAAGACGAAGAAGAAGTAAAAGTAGTAAAAGAAGTTGAAGAAGAAGAAAAAAAAGAAGAAGAAGAATAAAAAGAAGAAGAAGAAAAAGAAGAAGAAGAAGAAAAACATTGAGAACAAGAAAAACATGAAGAAGAAGAAGAAGAAGAATTAGAAGAAGAAGATGATGATGATGAAGAAATTCAAGATGGAGGAAAAGAAGAAGAAGAAGAAGAAGAAGAAGATTAAATAAATAAGAGGAACGAGAAGATGAAGTAGACGAAAAAGAAGAAGACGAAGAAGAAGAAGAAGAAGAAGGAGAAGAAGAAGATGAAGAAGAATAGAAGAACAAGATAAAGAAGTCGTAGTAGTAGAAGAATAAGAAGAAGAAGTTGAAAAAAGAGAAGAAGAAGATGAAGAAGTTGA
The DNA here is from genome assembly GCA_023846275.1 of Vanilla planifolia. NCBI lineage: Eukaryota > Viridiplantae > Streptophyta > Magnoliopsida > Asparagales > Orchidaceae > Vanilla > Vanilla planifolia. The sequence goes on from JAIUJO010002219.1 coordinate 3,240, forward strand.
TGAAGAAGAAGAAGAAGAAGAAGAAGTGGAAGAAGGAGAAGAAAAAGATGAAGAAGAAGAAAAAGTAGAAGTAGAAGAAGAACAAAAAGAAAAAGAAGAAGATGATCAAGAAGAAGAAGAGAAGAAGAAGAAGAAGGTGATGATGATGATGATGATGAGGAAGGAGAAGAAGAAGTGGAAGGTGAATATGATGATGTAGAAGAAGAAGAAGAACAAGAAGAAAAAGAAGGAGAAGGAGAAGATCAAGATGTTGAAGTAGGAGTAGTAGTAGAAGAAGAAGAATAATAAAAAGGAGAAGAAAAAGAAGAAGAAGAAGAAGTTGAATAGGAAGAAGAAGTGGAAGAATATGATAAAGAAGAAGAAGTAGATGATGATGATGATGATGAAGAAGGAGATGAAGAAGAAGAAGAAGAAGAAAAAGAAGAAGAGAAGAAGAAGAAGTAGTAGAAGATAAAGAAGAAGAAAAAGATGATGAAGAAGAGTAAAGGGAAGAAGAAGAAGAAAAACAAGAAGACGAACGAGAAGAAGAAGAAGAAGGAGAAAAAAGAGAAACTGAAGAAAATGAAGAAGTAGAATAAGAAGGAGAAAAGTAGAACAAGTGGAAGAAGAAGAAGAAAAATAAGAAGAAGAAGAAGAAGAAAAAGAAGAAGAAGGGGATGAAGATGAAGAAGATGGAGAGGAAGAAGATGAAGAAATAGAAGATAAAGAAGAAAAAGATGAAGAAGTGGAAGAAAAAGATGAAGAAGAAGAAGAAGAAGAGGAAGAAGAAGATGATGAATAAAGAAGAAGAAAAGAAGAAGAATAAGCAGAAGAAGAAGAAGAAGAGGAAGAAGAAGAATAAAAAGTGGAAGAAGAAGAAGAAGAAAAAGAAGAAAAAGATTATGATGATGGTGAAGTAAAAGAAGAAGAAGAAGAAAAAGGAGAAAAATATGAAAAAAGAGAAGAAGAAGAAGAAGAAGAAGTAGAAGAAGAAGAAGAAGAAGATGATGATGATGATTATGATATGATGATGAAGAAGAAGAAGATGAAGATGAAGAAGAAGAAGAAGAAAAAGAAGAAAAAGAAAAAAAAAGGAGAAGAAGAAGAAGAAGAAAAAGAAGGAGAATGAGAAGAAAAAGATGAAGTAGATGAAGAAGAAGAAGAAGAAGAAGAAAAAGAAGAAGAAAAAGTAGAAGAGGAAGAAGATGAAGAAGAAGAGGAAGAAAATGATGATGACGAAGAAGATGAAGAAGTTTAAGAAGAAGAAGAAGAAGAAAAAAAAGAAGAAGAGCAGTAGAAGAAGAAGTAGAAGATAACAAACAAAAAGAAGATGATGAAGAGTAGTAAAAGGAAGAAGTAGAAGAAGAAGAAGAAGAAGAAGAAGGAGAAGGAGAAGAAGAAGAAGGAGAAGAAGGAGAAGATGAAGAAAAAGAAGAAGGGGAAGAAAAAGAAGAATTAGAAGAAGAAGTAGAAGTAAACGAAGAAGAAGAAGAAAAAGAAGAGAACCAAAAGGAGAAGAAGCAAATGAAGAAAAATAACGAAAAGAAGAAGAAGAAGAAGAAGAAGAAGAAGAAAGGGATAAAGAAGGAGAAGGTGGAGAGGAAGAAGATTAAGAAAGAGAAGATAAAGTAGAAAAAGAAGAAGGGAAGGAGGAGGAAGAAGAAGAAGAAGAAGAAGAAGAGTTAGAAGATGACAATGATGAAGAAGAAGAAGAAGAAGAAGAAGAAGATGTGGAAGAAGATGAAAAAGAAGAAGAAGAAGAAGTAGAAGAATAAGACGAAGAAGAAGAAAGAGATGAAGAAGAAGGAGAAGAAGAAGTAAAAGAAGAAGAAGAAGGGAAGGAGGAGGAAGAAGAAGAAGAAGAAGAAGAAGAGTTAGAAGATGACAATGATGAAGAAGAAGAAGAAGAAGAAGAAGAAGAAGATGTGGAAGAAGATGAAAAAGAAGAAGAAGAAGAAGTAGAAGAATAAGACGAAGAAGAAGAAAGAGATGAAGAAGAAGGAGAAGAAGAAGTAAAAGAAGAAGAAGAAGGAGAAGAAGAAGATGAAGAAGAAGAGATGAAGAAGGAAGAAAGAGAAGAAGTAGAAGAAGAAGAAGAAGGAAAAGAAGAGGATGAAGAAGAAGACGAAGAAGAAGAAGAGTAGTAGTAGTAGAAGAAGAAAAAGAATAATAATAATAAGAAAAAGAAGAAGAACAAGAAGTAGAAGAAGAAGAAGAAGAAGAAGAGGAAGAAGAAGATTAAGAAGAACGAAAAGAAGTAGAATAGGAAGAAGGTGATGAAGAAGAAGAAGAAGAAGAAGAAGAGGAATAAGAAGTAGAAGAACAAGTAGAAGGTCAAGAAGAGGAAGAAGAAGAAGAAGATGAAGAAAAAGAAGAAGAAGATGATGATGATGAAGTTGAAGAAGGAGAAGAAGAATAGGCAGTCGTAAAAGAAAAAGAAGAAGAAGAAGAAGAGGAGGAAGAAGGAAGAAAAAGAATGAGAAAAAGCAGAAGGAGAAGAAGAAGCAGAAGAAGAAGAAGAAGGAGAAGAAGTAGAAGAAAAAAAAGGAAGAAGAAGAAGAAAAAGAAGAAGAGGAAGAAGTAGAAGAAAGAAGAAGAAGAAGAAGAAGAAGAAGAAGAAGAAGAAGAAAAAGTAGAAGAGAAAGAACAAGTTGAAAAAGAAGAAAAGAAGAAGAAGAAGAAGAAGATGAAGAAGAAGACATGAAAAAGAAGAAGAAGAAGAAGAAGAAGAAGAATAAAAAGAAGAAGAAGAAGAAAAAGAAGAAGAAGAAAAAAGAAGAAGAAGAAGAAGAAGAAGAAAGAAGAAGATAAGATTATGAAGAAAAAGAAGGAGAAGAAGTGGAAGAAGAAGAAGAAGAAAAAGAAGAAAAGGAAGAACAAGAAGAAGAAAAAGAAGAAGAAGAAGAAGAAGAAGAAGAAAAAGAAGAAGAAGAGGAAAAACAAGAAGAAGAAGAAGAAAACGAAGAAGAACATGCAGAAGAAGAAGAAAAGAAGATGATGAAGATTAAGAAGAAGAGGAAGACGAAGAAGAAGAAGAAGAAGAAGAAGAAGAAGAAGAGAAAGAACAAGTTGAAAAAGTAGAAGAATAAGAAAAAGAAGAAGAAGACGAAGAAGAAGAACATGAAAAAGAAGAAGAAGAAGAAGAAGAAGAAGAAGAAGAAGAAGAAAATGAAGAAGAAGAGGAAGAAGAAGAAGAAGAAGAACAAGAAGAAAACGAAGAAGAACATGAAGTAGTAGAAGAAGAAGAAGATGATGAAGATTAAGAAGAAGAGAAAGATGAAGAAGAAGAAGAAGAAGAAGAAGAAAAAGAAGAAGAGAAAGAACAAGTTGATAAAGAAGAAGAAGAAGAAAAAGAAGAAGACGACGAAGAAGAAGAACATGAAAAAGAAGAAGAAGAACAAGAAGAAGAAGAATAAAAAGAAGAAGAAGAAAAAGAAGAACATTAAGATGATGAAGAAGAAGGAGAAGAAGCAGAAGAAGAAGAAGAAAAACAAGAAAAGAAAAAGAAGAACAAGAAGAAGAAAAAGAAGAAGAAGAAGAAAAAGATGAAGAAGAGGAAGAAGAAGAAGAAGAAGAAGAAGAAAACGAAGAACATGAAGAAGAAGAAGATGATGATGATGAAGATGAAGAAGAATAAGAAGATGAAGAAGTAGAAGTAGTAAATGAAGTAGAAGAAGGAGGAGGAGATGAAGAAGAAGTAGAAGAAGAAGAAGAAGAAAAAGAAGAAGAACATGAAGAAGAAGAAGATGAAGAAGATGAACAAGAAGAAGAATAAGAAGAAGAAAAAAAGGAAGAAGAAGAAAAAGAAGAAGAAAAAAAGGAAGAAGAAGAAAAAGAAGAAGAAGAACAAAAAGTAGAAAAAGACAAAAAAAGAAGAAGGATAAGAAAAAGGAGGAAAGGTAGCAGTAGAAGAAGAAGAAGAAGAAAAGAAGATGAAGACGGAGAAGAACAAGAAGAAGATGTAGAAGATGAAGAAGAAGAAGAAGAAGAAGAAGAAGAAGAAGATAGAAGGAGAAGAAGAAGAAGGAGAGGAGGGAGAAGATAAGAAGAAGAAGATGAAGAAGGAGAAGAAGACAAAGAAGAAGTAGAAGAAGAAGAAGTAGAAGCAGTAGAAGAAGAGGAAGAAGAAAAACAAGAAAAAGAAGAAGAATAAGAAGAAGTTTAAGAAGAAGAAGAAAAAAGGTAAGAAGAAGAAGAAGAAGAAGAAGAAGAAAAAGAAGAAGGAAAAGAAGAAGAAGAAGATGCAGAAGAAGAACCTAAAGAAGAAGAAGAAGAAGAAGAG
>JAIUJO010002219.1:25000-27500 GCA_023846275.1 Vanilla planifolia
AAAGATAAAGAAGAAAAAAAGATGATGATGAAGAATAATAAAAGGAAGAAGAAGAAGTAAAAGAAGAAAAGAAATAGAAGAAGAAGAAGTAGAAGTAGTAGTAGAAGAAGAAGAAGAAGAAAAAGAAGTAGGAGCAAAAAAAATTGTAAAAGAAGAAGAAAAGAACAAAAATGGGAAGAAGAAGAAGAAGAAGAAAAAGAAGAAGAAGAAGAGGATGAAGAAGAAAAAAATGGAGAGGAAGAAGATTAAGAAATAGAAGATAAAGAAAAAATTCAAGTAGAAGAGGAGGAAGAAGAAGATGAAGAAAAAGAGGAAAAAGATGTTGAAGATGAAGAAGAAGAAGAAAAGAAGGAGAAGGAGGAGAACAAGATGAAGAAGTAGAAGAAGAAGAAGAAGAAGAAAAAGAAGAAGAACAAGAAAAAGAAGAAGAAGATGAAGAAGAAGAAGAAGAAGGAGAAGATGATGATGAAGAAGAAGAAAGAGAAGTAGAAGAAGATGAAGAAGAAGAAGAAGAAGAAGAAGAAGAAGAAGAAGAAGAAGAAGAAAAGAAGGAGAAGGAGAAGATGAAGATGAAGAAGTAGAAGAAGAAGAAGAAGAAGAAGAGCAAAAAAAAAGGAGGAAGAAGAAAAAGAAGAAGTAGAATAGGAAGGAGAATAAGAAGAAGAAGAAGAAGAAGAAGAAGAAGAATAAGAGAAAGAACATGAAGGAGAAGAGGAAGAAGAAAACGATGAATAAGAAGAAGAAGAAGAAGAAGAAGAAGAAGAAGAAATAGAAGAAGAAGAAGAAGGAAGAGGAGGAGGAGAAGAAGAAGTAGAAAAAAAGGAGTAGAAGAAGAAGAAGAATAGTATGAACATGAATAAGAAGAAGATGAAGAAGAAGTACCAGAAGAAAGAAGAAGAAGAAAAAAAGGGCGAAGAAGTAGTAGAAGAAGAAGAAGAAGAAAAGTTGAAGGAGAAGAAGAAGATGAAGAAGTAGAAGAAGAAGAAGAAACAGAAGAAGAAGAAGTAGTAGTAGAAGAAGAAGAAGAAAAAGAAAAGGAAGAAAAGGAAAAAAAAGAAGAAGAAGAACAAAAAGAAGTAGAAGAAGGAGGAGAACAAGAAGGAGGAGGAGGAGGAGGAAGAGAAGAAGAAGTAGAAGAAAAAAAATAAAAAGAAGAAGAAGAACATGAAGAAGAAGAAGATGGAGAAGGAGAAGACGAAGAAGAAGAAGAATAATAATAATAATAAGAAGAAGAAGAAGAAAAAGAAAAAAAAGAACAGGAAGAAGAAGAAGAAGAAGAAGAAGAAAAAAAAATTAAGAAAAAGAAAACATGAAGAAGAAGAAGAAGAAGAAAGAGAAGAAGAAGAAGAAGAAGATGATGAAGAAATTGAAGGAGAAAAGAAGAAGATGAAGAAGAAGAAGAAGAAGAAAATGAAAACGAACAAGAAGGAAATGATGAAGTAGAATAAAAAGAAGAAGAAGAAGAAGAAGAAGAAAAAAGAAAAAGGAGAAGGAGAAGATCAAGATGAAGTAGGGCTAAAAAAAGAAGAAGAAAAAATATGAAGAAGAAGTAGAAGCAGTAGAAGAAGAAGAAGATAGGAAGAAGAAGAGGAAGAAGATGAAGAAAAAGAAGAAGAAGAAGAATTAGAGGAAGAAGAAGAAGAAGAAGAAAAAGAAGAAGAGAAGAAGAAGAAGTAGATGATGAAGAAGATGATTATTAAAAAGAGCAAAGGAAAGAAGAAGAATTAGAATTAGAAGAAGAAGAAGAAAAATAAAAAGAAGAATGAGAAGAAGAAGAAGAAGAAGAAGATGGAGAAGTTGAAGAAAAAGAAGAGGAAGAAGAAGAAAAAGAAGAAGTTGAAGAAGAAGAAGTAGAAGTAGAAGATGAAGAAAAAAAAGGAGAAGATGCAGAAGAAGAAGCTGAAGGAGAAGAAGAGGAAGAAAAAAAGGAAGAAGAAGAAGAAGAAGAAGAAGAAGAAGAAGGCGAAGAAGAGGAAGATGATAGAGAGGAAGAAGATGAAGAAGGAGAAGATAAAGAAGAAAATGAAGAACAAGTGGAAGAAGAAGAAGATGATGATGATGAAGAATAACAAGAAAAGAAGACAAAGAGGAAGAAGAAGAAGAGGAAGAAGAAGAATAAAAAGCGGAAGAAGATGAAGAAGAAGTCAAAGAAGAAGAAGAAGAAGAAGAAGATGAAAAAGAAGAAAAAGAAGAAGAATATTAAGAAGAATACGAAGAAGAAGAAGAAGAAGAAGAGGAAGAAGAAGAAGAAGATGAGGAAGAAAAAGAACAAAAAGAAGAAAAAGGAGATAAAGAAGAAGAAGAAGAAGAATAAAAAGGACGACAATGAGAAGAACGAGAGAAGAAGTAGAAGAAGAAGAAGAGGAAGAAGAAGAAGTAGAAGAAGAAGAAGAGGAAGAAGATGAAGAAGAATATGAAGAAATGATGATGATGATGAAGAAGATGAAGAAGATGAAGAAGAAGAAGAAGAAGAAGAAGAAGAAGATAAAGAAGATGAAGA
>JAIUJO010002219.1:42500-45000 GCA_023846275.1 Vanilla planifolia
GAAGAAGAAGAAGAAGAAAAAGTGAAGGAAGAAGAAGATGAAGAAGATGAAGATGAAGAACAAGATGAAGAAGTAGAAGAAGAAGAAAAAGAAGAAGTAGAAGAAAGAAGAAAAAAAAAAAGAAAAAGAAGAAGATTAAGATGAAGAAGAAGGAGAACAAAAAGATGATGATGAAGAAGAAGAAGAATAAGATGAAGAAAAAGAAGAAGAAGAAGAAGAAGAAGAGCAAAAAGAAGAAGAAGAAGAAGAAGAAGAAGAAAAGAAGAAGAACATGAATTAGAAGAACAAGAAGAAGAAGTTGATGAAAATGAAGAAGAAGAAGATGAAGAAGAAGAAGAAGATGATGGTGAAGAAGAAGGAGAAGGAGAAGACGAAGAAGAAGAAGAAGAAGAAGAAGATGATGATGATGAAAAAGAAAAAAAGGAAGGAGAAGAAGTAGAAAAGAAAGAAGAAGAAGAAGAAGAAGAAGAAGAAGAAGAAGTCGAAGAAGTTGAAGAAGAAGGAGGAGTAGTAGTAGGAGGAGGAGGACGAGGATGAGAAGAAGAAGAAGAAGAAGAAAAAGAAGTGGAAGAACATTAAGAAGAAAAAGAAGAAAAAGAAGAAGAACAAGAAGAAGGAAAAAGTGAAGAAGAAGAAGAAAAAGAAGAAGAAGAAGAGGAAGAAAAGAAGAAAAAGATGAGGAAAAAGAAGGATATGAAAAAGAAGAAGTGGAAGTAGAAAAAGAAGAAGAAGAAGAAGAAGAAGAACATGAAGAAGATGTAGAAGATGAAGAAGAGAAAGTAAATGAAGAAGAAGAATAAGGAGAAGAAGAAGAAGAAGAAGAAGAATATGAAGAAGAAGAGGAAGAAGAAGAAGAAGAAAAAGAAGTAATAAAAGGAGGAGGAGGAGGACAAGATGAAGATGTGGAAGAAGAAGGAGAAGGAGAAAAACAAGAAGAAGAAGAAGAAGAGGAAGAAGAAAATGAAAAAGAAGAAGAAAAAGAAGAATAAGAAGTAGAAGAAGAAGGAGAGGAAGAGGAAGGAGAAGAAGGAGAAGGAGAAGAAAATGAAGAATAAGAAGAAGTAGAAGAAGTGGAAGAAGGAGTAGAAGAAGAAGAAGAAGAAGAAGGAGAAGAAGAAGATCTTGATGATGAAGAAGATGAAGATGAAGATGAAGAAGAAGATGAAGAAGAAGAAGATGAAGATGAAGAACAATAAGGCGAAGAGGAAGAATATGAAGAAGAAGAAGAATAGGAAGAAGAAGTAGAAGAAGAAGAAGAAGGAGATGAAGAAGAATGAAAAAAAGAGAAGGTGAACAAAAAAAGAAGCATAAGAAAAAGAAAAAGAAGAATTAAAAGAAGAAGATGTTAAAGCAGTAAAAGAAGAGGAAGAAGAAAAGAAGAAGAAGAAGAAGAAGAATAACAAGAAGCAGAAGAAGAAGAAGAAGAAGAAAGGAAGAAGAAGAAGAAGAAGAAGAAGAAGATGAGAAAGCAGATGATGAAGAAGAAGAAGAAGAAGGTGATGAAGTAGAATAAGAAGAAGGAGAAGAAGAAGAAGAAGAAGAAGAAGAAGAAGAAGAAGAAGAACAAAAAGAAGATGAAGAAGAAGAAAAAGAAGAAGAAGAAGAAGAAGAAGATGAAGAAGAGGAGGAAAAACAAGAATGAGATGCGGAAGAAGATGGTGATGATGAAGAAGAAGAAGATGAAGACGGGGATGAAGGATAAAAAGAAGTAGGAGAAGAAGACGAAGGAGGAGAAAAAGAAGAAGAAGATCAAGAAGTAGAAGAAGAAGAAGAAGAAGTAGAAGAAGAAGAAGAAGAAGAAGAAGAAAGAGAAGAAGAAGTAGAAGAAAAAGAAGGAGAAGAAGAAGATGACGAAGAAGAAGTAGAACACGTAATAGTAGTAGTAGAAGAAAAAGAATAAGAAGAGAAAGAAGAAGATGCGGAAGAACAAGAAGAGGAAGAAAAAGAAAAAGAAGATTAAGAAGAACGAGTAGAAGAAGAAGAGGAGGAAGAAAGAGAAGTAGAAGAAGAAGAAGAAGTAGAAGAAGAAGAACAAGAAGAGGATTAAGAAGTAGAAGAAGTAGAAGAAAAAGAAGAGGAGGAAGAAGAAGAAGATGAAGAAGAACAAAAAGAAGAAGAAGAAGGTGATGAAGAATAAGAAGGAGAAGAAGAAAAAGAAGTAGCAAAAGAAGAAGAAGAAGAGAAGGAGGAAGAAGAAGAAGAAGAAAAAGAAGAAGAAAAAGAAGAAGGAGAAGAAGTAGTAGAAGAGGAAGAAGGAGAAGAAGAAGTAGAAGAAAATGAGAAGAAGAAGAAGAAAAAGAAGAAGAGGAAGAAGTAGAGGAAAGAAGTAGAAGAAGATGAAGAAGAAGAAGAAGAAGAAGGAGAAGAAGAAGAAGAAGAGGAAGAATATGAAGAAGAAGGAGAAGAAGAAGTAGAAGAAAAATAAGGACAAGAAGAAGTAGAAGAAGAAGAAGAAGAAGAAGTGGAAGATGAAGAAACAAGAAGAAGATGATGATGAAGA
>JAIUJO010002219.1:85000-87500 GCA_023846275.1 Vanilla planifolia
ACGTCTACTTCTTGTGGTTCTTCCTTTTCTTCTTCTTCTTCTTCTTCTTCTTAATCTTCTTCTTCTTCTTCTTCCTCTTCTTCTTCTTCTTCCTGTACTTCTTCCTTCTCTCCTTCTTCTTCTTCTTCTTCTTCTTCTTCTTCTTCTGCTTCTTCTTCATCTTCTTCATGTTCTTCTTCTTGTTCTTCTTCTTTTCTTCTTCTTCCCCTTCTATATCTTCTTCTTCTTCTACTTCTTCTTCTTCTTCTACTTCTTCTTCTTCTTCTACTGCTTCTTCTTCTACTTCGTCTCCTTCTTTTTCTTCAACTTCTTCTACTCCTTCTTCTTCTTCTTGTTTTTCTTCATCATTTTCTTCTTCTTCTTCTTCTACTTCTTCTTCTACTTCTTCTTTATCTTGTTCTTCTTTTTCTTCTATTTTATCTTCTTCTTCTTCTTGTTTTTCTTCTTCTTCTCCTTCTTCTTTTTCTTCTTCTTCTTTACCTTATTCTACTTCTCCTTCCTTGTCTTTGCCTTATTCTTCTCCTTCTTCTTCTTCTTCTTCTTCTTCTTCTTTGTCTTCATCGTCTTCTTCTTCTTCATCTTCATCTTCGTCTTCTACATCTTCTTTTTCTTCATCTTCTTCTTCTCCTTTGCCTTCTTCTTCTTCTACATCTTCCTTTTCTTCTTCTTCTTCCTCCACTTCTTCTTCTTCTTCTTCTTCTTCACCTCCTACTTCTTCCTCTTCTTCTTCTTCTTCCTTTTGCAATCTTCTTCATCTTCTTCTTCTTCTTCTTCTTCCTCTACTTCTTCCTTCTCTCCTTCTTCTTCTTCTTCTTCTTATTCTTCTTCTTCTTCTTCTTCTGCTTCTTCTTCTTCTTCATGTTCTTCTTATTGTTCTTCTTCTTTTCTTCTTCTTCCCCTTCTACATCTTCTTCTTCTTCTACTTCTTCTTCTTGTTCTTCTTCTTCTCCTTCCTCTTCTTCTTTACCTTTTCCATAATCTTCTTCTTCTACTTCTTCCACTTCTTCTACTACTTCTTCTTCTCCTTCTTCTTCTACTTCTTCTTCTTCTTCTTCTTCTTCTTCTTCTTCTTCTTCTCCTTCCACTTCATCTTCTTATTCTTCTTCTTCTTCTACGTCGACTACTTCTAGTTCTTCCTTCTCTTCTTCTTCTTCTTCTTCTTACTTTACTTCTTCCTTCTCTCCTTCTACTTCTTCTTCTTCTTCTTTTGCCTTATCTTCTTCTTCATGTTCTTCTTCTTGTTCTTCTTCTTTTCTTCTTCTTCCCCTTCTACATCTTCTTCTTCTACTACTTCTTCTTCTTCTTCTTCTTCTTCTACTGCTTCTTCTTCTACTTCGTCTCATTCTTTTTCTTCATGTTCTTCTTCTACTCCTTCTTCTTCTTGTTTTTCTTCATCATTTTCTTCTTCTTCTTCTTCATCTTGTTCTTCTTCTTCTTCTTCTTTTTCTTTGTCTTCTACTTCTTCTTCTTCTTCTTGTTCTTCTTCTTCTTCTCCTTCTTTTTCTTCTTCTTTACCTTCTTCTACTTCTTCTCATTCTTTGTCTTCATCTTGTTCTTCTCCTCCTTCTTCTTCTTCTTCTTTGACTTCATCGTCTTCTTCTTCTTCATCTTCGTCTTCGTCTTCTTCATCTTCTTTTTCTTCATCTTCCTCTTCTTCTTCTTCTCCTTCGTCTTCTTCATCGCCTCCTACTTCTTCTTCTTCTTCCTTTTGCAATTTTCTTCCTCTTCTTCTTCTTCTTCTTCTTCCTCTACTTCGTCCTCTTCTTCTTTTTCAACTTCTTATTCTGCTTCTCCTTCTTCTTCTTCCAGTTCTTCTTCGTCTTCTTCTTCTTCTTCTTCTTCTTCTTCTTCTTCCTCTTCTTCCTTACCTTCCTCCTTCTCTTCTTTTTCTTCATTCGCTTCTTCTACTTCTTATTCCTCTTCTTCCTCTTCATTTTCTTGTTCTTCTTTTTCTTTTTCTTGTTCTTCATTATCATGATCTTCTTCTTCTTCATCATCTTCTTCGCTATCTTATTCTTCTTCATCCTCTTCTTCCTCTAATTCTACTTCATCATCATCTTCTTCTTCTTTCTTTTCTTCTTTACCTCTTTCCTAATGTTCTTCTAGTTCTTCTTCTTCATCTTCTTCTTCTTCTCGCTCTACTTCTTCTTCTTCTTCTTCTTCATCTTCATCTTCTTCTTCGTCCTCCTCTTCTTCATCTTCTTCTTCTTCATCTCCTTCTTCTTATTTTTCTTCTTCTTGTTCTCGTTCTTCATTTACTTCTTCATCTACTTCGTCTTCTTCCTCTTCTTCTTCTTCTTCTTCCTCTTCTTCTTCTTCTTCTTCTACTTCTTCCTCCTCTTCTTGTACTTCTTCTTCTTCTTCTTCTTCTTCTTTTTCATCTTCTTCTTCATGTTCTTCTTCTTCTTCTTCTCCTTCTCCTTTATCTACTTCATCTTCTTCATCTTCTTCTTCTTCTTATTATTTTTCTACTTATTCTACTTCTTTTTCTTCTTCTTCT
>JAIUJO010003264.1:0-2500 GCA_023846275.1 Vanilla planifolia
CTTCTTCCTCTTCTTCTTTCTATTCTTCCTCTTATTCTTCTTCTTCTTTTTCTTTTTCTCCTTCTTCTTCTTCTTTTGCTTTTTCTTCATTTTCTTCTTCCTCTTCTTCATCTTCTTCTTCATTGTCTTCTTTTTCTTGTTCTTTTTCTTGTTCTTCTTCTTTTTCTTCTTCTTCTTCTTTGTCTAATTCTTCTTCTTCTTCTTCTCCTTCTTCACCTTCTTCTTCTTCTTCTTCTTATTCTTCTTCTTCTTCTTCTTCTTCTTCATCTTCTTCCTCTTCTTCTACTTCTTCTTCTTCTTCTTCTTTTTCTTCTTCGTCTTCTTCTTATTTTTCTTCTTCTTCTTCTTCACCTTTGACGTCTTCTTCTTCCACTTCGTTTTCTTCTTCTTCTTCTTCTTTATCTTCTTCATCTCTTCTCCTATGCTTCTCATTATTCTTCTTCTTTTCCTTCTTCTTCTGCTTCTCCTTCTTGTCCTTCTAATACTTCTTCTACTTCTCCTTGTCCTTCTCCTTCTTCTCCTTCTTCTCCTACTTCTTCTTATTCTTCTTCATTTTCTTCTTTTGTTTTTTCTTCCTCTTCTTCTTCTTCATCACCTGCTTAGTCTTCTTCTTCCTATTCTTAAACTTCGTTTTCATCTATCTCTTCTTCTCATTTCTCTTCTTTTATGTCTTCTTCTTCTTCTCCTCCTTCTTCTTCTTCTTCTTCTTGATCTTCTTCTTCTTCATCTTCTTCGTTTTATTCTTCTGCTTCTTCATCATCATCGTCATCTTCTTCTTCTTCTTCTCCTCTTCCTCCTTCTTTGCCTTCTTCTCCTTTTTCTACTTCTTCTCCTTATCCTTCTTCTCCTTCATGTTCTTCTTCTCCTTCTTCTCCTTCTTCTTTTTGTTCTTATTCTTCTTATTCTTCTTCTTCTTCTTCTTCATCATCTTTTTCTTCTGCTACTTCTTCTTCTTAGCCTTCTTCTTCTCCTTCTTCTTAGTCGTCATCTTCTTCTTCCTCTTTTTCTTCTTCACCTTCGTCCTCCTCTTCCTCTTTAAATGCTTCTTCTTCTTCTACTAGTACTTCTTCTTCTTCTTCTTCTTCTTCTTCTTTTCTTCTCATTCTCCATCTCCTTCTTCTTCTTCTTCTTCTTCTTCTTCTTCGTCTTCTTCTTCTTTTTCTTCGACTTCTTTTTCCTTTTGTTCATCATCATCATCGCCTTCTTCTTCTTCTACTACTTTTTCCTCTTCCTCTACTTCTTCATGTTCTTCTTCTTCTTCTTCTTCTTCTTCTTCGTCTTCTTCTGCTTTTGCTTCTTCTTCTTTGTCTTCTTCTTCTTCTTCTTCATCTTCTTCTTCTCCATCTTCTTCTTCTTCTTCTTCTTCCTCATCTTCTTCTTTTTCTCCTTTTCCTTCTTTTTCATATTATTATTATTATTATTATTATTATTATTATTATTATTATTGTTGTTATTGTTCTTTTTTTCATTATTATTATTATTATTGCTAAAATTCTACTTTTTTATTCTTCTTCCTCTTTGTCTTCTTCTTCTTCTTCTTCTTCTTTGTCTTCTTCTTCTTCCAATTCTTTGTCTTCCTCTTCTTCATCTTCTTCTTCTTTTTCATTTTCATCTTCTTCTTCTTCTTCCACTTCTTCTTCTTGACCTTCTTCTTCTTCTTCTTCTGCTTCTTCGTCTTCTTCGTCTTCTTTTGCTTCTTTTACTTCAACTTCTTCTTCTTCTTCTTCTTTTTCTTCTCCTTTTACTTCTTCTTCTCCTCCTTATTCTTCTTCTTCTTGTTTATCTTCTTTCTTTTCTTCTTCTTATTCTTCTTCTTCTTATCATTATTTCTATTGTTAATTTTATTATTGTTATTATTATTATTATTATTCATCTTCCCCTTGTTCTTCTTTTACTTCTCCATCTTGTCTTGTTTTTCTTCTTCTTCTTCTACTTCCTCTTCTTCTTCTTCGTCTTCTTCTACTTTTTCTTCTTCTCCTTCTTTGTCTTCTTCTTCTTCTTCTTCTTCTTATGGATCTCCTTCTTCTCCATCTTCATTTTATTCTCAGTCTTCTTTTACCTTATCTATTTCATTTTCCTCTTTTTCTGCTTCTTCTTCTTCTTCTTCTGTTTCTTTTTCTCCCTCTTCTTCTTCTTCTTCTCCTTCTTCTTGCTCAACTTCTTCTTTTTCTTGTTCTTCTTCTTTTTCTTTTTCATCATCTTCTTCTTCTTCTTCATCTTCATCGTCATCAACTTCTTCTTCCACTTTTTTTCTTCTTCTTTCACTTCTACTTATTCCACTTCATTTTCATCTTCTTTTTCTTGATCTTCTTCATCTTCTTCTTCTTATGCTTCTTCTTCTTCTTCTTCTTCTACTTCTTCGTCTTCTTCTTCTTCTGCTTCTTCTTTTCCTTCTTCTCCTTCTTCCAATTCTTCTTCTTCTTCTTCTTCTTCTTCTTCTTCTTCTTATTCTACTTCCTTTTCTTGCTCTTCTTCTTGTTCATCATCATTTTCTTCCTCT
>JAIUJO010003264.1:5000-17500 GCA_023846275.1 Vanilla planifolia
CTTCTTTTTTTTCTTCTTCCTCTTTTTCTTTATTTCGATTTCATCTACTTGTTTCTATTCTTCTTTTTCATTTTCTTCTTCTTTTTCTTCTTCTTCTTCTTCTTCTTCTTCTTCTTTGTCGTCTAGTCTTTTTCTTCTTCGTCTTCTTGTTCTTCTTCTGCTTCTTCGTCTTCTTCTTATAATTCCTCATCTTCTTATTCTTCTTCTTCATCATCTTCTTCCTTCGCTTCTTCTTCTCCCTCCTTTTGTTATATTCTTCTTCTTCATTTTCTTCTTCTTTCTAATCTATTTCTCCTCCTTTTTCTCCTTCTTCTCCCTCTTCTCCTTCTTCTTCTTCTTCTTCTTCTTCTCCTTCTTCAATTTTAACTTCTCCTTCTTCCTTTTCTTCCTATAATTCTTCTCCTTCTTTGTCTTCTTCTTTTTCTTCTGTTTCTTCTTCTTCGCCTTCTTCTTCTTCTTCTTCTCCTTCTTTTTCTTCTTCTTCCTCTTCTTCCTCTTCTTCTTCATCATCTTCTTCTTCCTCTTCTTCTTCTTTCTTTATTTTCTTCCTCTTCTTCTTCTTCTTCTTCCTCTTCTCCTTCTTCCTCTTTTTTGTCTTTTTCTTCTTCTTCTTCTTCTTCTTCTTCTTCTTCTTCTTCTTTCTGCTTCCATTTATTCTTCTTCTTCTTCTTCCTCCTCTTCTTCTTCTACGTCTTCTCTATCTTCGACATCTTCTTCTTCGCCATCATCTTCTTATTATCTTCATCATCATCTTCTTCTTCATATTATTATTATAATTCTCCATCATCATCATCATCTTCTTCTTATTCTAATTCTTATTCTTATTCTTCTTCTACTACTAACACTTCTTCTTCTTCTTCTTTTTCTTCTTTTTTTAATTCTTCTTCTTCATCTTTTTCATCTTCTCCATATTCTTCTTCTTCTTCTTCTTCGTCTTCTTCGTCTTCTTCTTCATGTTCTTATTCTTCTTTTTCCTCTTATTGTTCTTCCTCTTCTTTGTCTTTTCTCCTTTGTCCTCTTCTTCTTCTTCATCTTGTTCTCCTTTTTCGTCATCTTCTTCTTCTTATGCTTCTTCTTCTTCTTCTTCTTGATCTTCTTCTTCTTCTTCTTCTCATTCATCTTCTTCTTCCTCTTCTTCATTTTGGTCATCTTCTTCTTCTTCATGGTCCTCTTCTCCTTCTTCCTCTTCTTCTTCTTCTTATTCTCCTTCTTCCTCTTCTTTTTCTTCTTCTTCTTTTTCTTCTTCTTCTTATTCTTCTTGTTCTTCTCCATCTTCTGCTTTTCCCTCTTCTTCTTCTTCTTATTCATCCTCTTCTTCTTCTTCTTCATCATCATCTTCTTCTTCTTATTCTTCTTGTTCTTCTTCTTCCTCTTCTTCTTCTTCTACTTCATCTTCTTCTTCTCCATCTTCTTCTTCTTCTCCTACTACTTCTTCTTCTTCTTCTTCTTCTTCCTTTTCTTCTTCTTTTTTTTTCTTCTGCTTCTTCTTCTTTGTCTTCTTCTTCTTGCAATTGTTTGTCTTCCTCTTCTTCATCTTCTTCTTTTTTTTCATTTTCATCTTCTTTTTCTTCTTCCACTTTTTCTTCTTCTTTGCCTTCTTCTTCTTTTTCTTCTTCGTCTTCTTTTGCTTCTTCTACTTCATCTTCTTGTTTTTTTTCTACTTATTCTTCTTGCTCTTATAATTATTTCTATTGTTGTTATTATTCTTCTTCTTCTTCATCATCATCATCTTCTTCATCTTCTTCTTCATCATGTTCTACATCTCCTACTTCTCTTCTTCTTGTTCTTCTTCTTCTTCTTCTTCTTCTTCGTCTTCTTCTTCCTTTATTTCTTTTCTCGTTCTTTGTCTTCTTCTTCTTCTTCTTCTTGTTCTTTTCCTTCTCCTTCTTCTCCATCTTCCTTTTCTTCTTAGTCTTCTTTTACACCATCTTTATCATTTTCTTCTTGTTCTTCTTCTTCTTCTTCTCCTCCTCCTCCTAATTCTCCTTCTTCTTCTTCTTTTTCTTCTTCTACTTCTCCTTCTTCTTGTTCTACTTCTTCTTCTTCTTCTTCTTCTTTGTCTTTTTCTTTTTAATCTTCTTCTTCTTCTTCGTCCTCTTTTTTTCTTCTTCTTTTACTTTTACTTCTTCCACTTCATTTTCTTCTTCTTCTTCTTCTTTAACTTATTCATCTTCTTCTTCTTCTTCTTCTTTAACTTCTTCATCTTCTTCTTCTTATGCTTCTTCTTCTTCGTCTTCTTCTTCTTCTTCTTCTACTTCTTCTTATTCATCTTCTTCTTCTTCTTTTTCTTCTTTCACTTCATGTAATTATTCTTCTAATTCTTCTTCATCTTCATCTTGTTCTTCTTCTTCTTCTTCCTCTTCTTCTTCTGCCTCTTCTCTATCTTCGACCTCTTCTTCTTCGCCATCTTCTTCTTATTATCTTCATCATCATCATCTTCTTCTTATTATTATTATAATTCTCCATTATCATTTCCTCTTCTTCTTATTCTTCTTCTTCTTCTTCTTCTTCTACTACTACGACTACTTCTTCTTCGTCATCTTGTTCTTCATCTTCTTCTTTTTTTTCTTCTTCTTCCTTTTCTTCTACTCCTTATTCTTCTTCTTCTTCTTCTTCTTTTTCGTCTTCTTCTTCTTGTTCTTATTCTTCTTCTTCTTCCTCTTATTGTTCTTCCTCTTCTTTGTCTTTTCTCCATTGTCTTCTTCTTCTTCTTCTTCTTCTTCATCATCATCACCTTCTTCTTCTTCTTCTTCTTCTTCTTCTTCTTCTCATTCATCTTCTTCATCTTCTTCTTCTTCTTCTTCATTTTTGTCGTCTTCTTCTTCTTATTCTTCTTCTTAATGGTCCTCTTCTCCTTCTTCCTCTTCTTCTTCTTCTTCTTCTCCTTCTTCCTCTTCTTTTTCTTCTTCTTTTTCTTCTTCTGCTTATTCTTCTTATTCCTCTCCATCTTCTGCTTTTCCTTCTTCTTGTTCTTCTTGTTCTTCATCTTCTTCTTCTTCTTCTAAGTCTTCTTCTTCTTCTTATTCTTCTTCTTCTTCTTCTTCTTCTACTTCTTCTTCCTCTTCTTCTTCTTCTTCTACTTCATCTTCTTCTTCTCCATCTTCTTCTTCTTCTCCTACTTCTACTTCTTCTTCTTCTTCTTCCTCTTCTTCTTTGTTTTCTTCTGCTTCTTCTTCTTTGTCTTCTTCTTCTTCCAATTGTTTGTCTTCCTCTTCTTCGTCTTCTTCTTCTTTTTCATTTTCCTCTTCCTTTTTCTTCTTCCACTTCTTCTTTTTCACCTTCTTTTTCTAGTTCTTCTTCTTCTCTTTATTTGCTTCTTCTATTACATCTTCTTCTTTTTCTTCTTTTTATTCTTCCTATTCTTATAATTATTTCTATTTTCCTTCTCCATGTTCTCCGTCTTCCTTTTCTTCTTAGTCTTTGTTTACCGCATCTATTTCATTTTCTTCTTGTTCTTCTTATTCTTCTTCTTCTTCTTCTTCGTCTTCTTCTTCTTCTCCTCCCCCTCCTCCTCCTTCTTCTTCTTCTTCTTCTACTTCTCTCTTCTTATTCTACTTCTTCTTCTTCTTCTTTGTCTTTTTCTTTTTAATCTTCTTCTTCTTCTTCTTCTTTCGCCTCTTTTTTTCTTCTTCTTTAACTTTTACTTCTTTCACTATATTTTCTTCTTCTTCTTCTTCTTTATCTTCTTCATCTTCTTCTTCTTATGCTTCTTCTTCGTCTTCTTGTTCTTCTTT
Organism: Vanilla planifolia; assembly: GCA_023846275.1. Lineage (NCBI taxonomy): Eukaryota > Viridiplantae > Streptophyta > Magnoliopsida > Asparagales > Orchidaceae > Vanilla > Vanilla planifolia. Next base: position 8,735 of record JAIUJO010003264.1, read on the forward strand.
TTCTTCTTTTTCTTCTTCTAATTCTTCTTCATCTTCATCTTGTTCTTCTTCTTCTTCTTCTTCTTTTTCTTCGTCTTCTTCTTCTTCTTCTTCTTCTTCTTCTTCTTTTTCCTCTTCTTCTTTTCTTCTTCGTCTTCTTCTTCCTTGTCTTCTTCTTCTTTGTCTTCTTCTTCTTCTACTACTACTTCTTGTTCTTCCTCTTCTATTTCTTCTTCTTCTTTTTCTTCTTTTTCTTCTTCTTCTTCTTCTTCTTCTTTACAATCTTCTTCCTCTTCTTCTTAATCTTATTATTCTTCTTCTACTACTTCTTCTCCTTCTTCCTCTTCTTCTTCTTCGTGTACTTCTACTCCTTTTTCTTGTCCTTCTTCTTCTTCTTAATTTTCTTCTTCTTCGTCTTCTTCTTCTTCATATTTTTCTGTCTTCTTCTTCCTGTCCTCCTTCTTTGTCCTCTTCTTCAACTTCTTCTTCTTCTCCTTCTTCTTCTTCTTCATCTTTTGCCCTCTTCTTCTTCTTCCTCTTTTTCAACTTCTTCTTCATCTCCCCATTTTCTTCGTCTTCTTAGTCTCTCATTCTTCTCTTTCTTCTTCTTCTTCTTCTTCTTCTTCCTCTTCTTCTTCCTCCTCCTCTTCTTCCTTCTCTACTTCATCTTCTTCTTCTTCTTCTTTGCCTGCTTCTAATTCTTCTTCTTCTTCTTCTTCTTCTTCCTCTTCGTGTTCTTCTTCTTCGACTTCATCTTTTGCGTCTCCTCATCTTCTTATTATTCATCATCATCTTTGTCCCCTTCTTCTTCTTCTTCTTATTATTATTCTTCTTCTTCTTCTTCTTTTTCTTCCTCTAATGCTTCTTTTTCTTCTTGAACTTCTTCTTCTTCATCTTTGCCATCTTCTTCTTCTTCTTCCTTTGGTTCTTCTTCTTCTTCGTCCTCTTTTTATTATTCTTCTACTTCTTCTTCATCATCATCATCTTCTTCTTCTAATTCTTCTTCTACTACTTCTTTTTCTTCATCTTCTTCTTCTGCTTCTTCTTCGTCTTCTTTTTGTTCTTCTTCTTTTTGTTCTTCTTCTTCCTCTTCCTCTTCTTCTTCTTCTTCTTCTACTACTTGGCCTCTTCTTATTCTTCTTCTGCTTCTACTTCTACTTCTTCTTCTTCTTCTTGCTCTTGTTCTTCTTCTTCTTCATCATTTCCTTCATCTTCTTCTTCTTCATCTTCTTCTTTTTCTTCTTCCTCTTCCTTTACCTTGACATCTTCTTCTTCGTTTTCTTCTTTTTCTTCTTCTACTGTTCTTCTTCTACATCTACTTCTACTTCTTCTTGTTCTTCTTCTAATTATTTTTCTTCTTCTTCATCATCTTCTTCTTTGACTTCTTCTTCTTCTTCTTCTTCTTCTAATTCTTCTTATTATTTTTTTTCTTCTTCTTCATGTTCTTCTTCTTATTCTTCTTCTTGTTCTTCTTCCACCACTTCTTCTTTTTCTTCTTCATCTACTTGTTTCTCTTCTTCTATTTCTTCTTCTTCTTCTTCTTCTTCTTCTTCTTCTTCTTCTTCTCCTACTTCATCTTCTTATGGTTCCTCTTCTTATTCTTGTATTTCTTCTTCTTCTTATTCTTCACCTTCTTCTTATTCTTCACCTTCTTCTTCTTCTACTTCTTCCTTTGCTTCTTTTTCTCCCTCCTTCTTTTCTTCTTCTTCTTCTTCTTCTTCTTCTTCCACCTCTTCTTCTTCTTCTCCTTTTTCTATTACTTTTTCTCCTTCTTCTTCTTCTTCTTCTTCTCCTCCTCCTCCCTCTTCTTCTACTTCTCCTTCTTCCTTTTCTTACTCTTCTTCTTCTTCTTCTTCTTCTTCTTCTGTTTCTTCTTCTTCTTCTTCTATTTCTTCTTCTTCTTTGCCTTCTTCTTCTTCGTCTTCTTCTTCAACTTCTTATTCTTCTTCTTCCTCTTCTTTGTCTTTTTCTCCTTTGTCCTCTTCTTCTTCTTTATCTTCTTCTCCTTTTCGTCGTCTTCTTCTTCTTCAGCTTGTTGTTCTTCTTCTTCTTATCCTCCTTCTTCTTTTTCGTTTATTTCTTCTTCTTCTTCTTATTCTTATTCTTATTCTTCTTTTTCTTCTCATTCATCATCATCATCTTCTTCTTCTTTGTCCTCTTCTCCTACTTCTTCATCTTCTTCTTTTTCTTCTCCTACTTCTTCAGTGACTTCTTGTTCTTTTTCTTTTTATTCTTCTTATTCTTCTCCATCTTCTGCTTTGCCTTCTTCTTCTTCTTCTTCTTCTTCTTATTTTTCTTCTTTTTCATCATCATCATCTCCTTCTTCTTCTTCTTCGTCTTCCTTTTCTTGTTATTCTTCTTCTTCTTCCTATTCTTCTTTTTCTACTTCATCTTTTTCTTCTCCATCTTCTTCTTCTCCTACTTTACCTTCTTTTTCTTCTTCTTCCTCTTCTTCTTCTTCTTCTTCTTCAATTTTTTCTTCTATACCTTCTTCATCTTCCTCTTCTTCTTCTTCTTCTTCTTCTTCCTTCAGCTCCTTCCACATCTTCTTCTTCCCCTTCCCCTTCTTCTTCTTCTACTTCATCTTCTTCTTCTTCTTCTTCCTCTTCTTTTGCATCTTTTTCTTCTCCTTCTTCTTTTTCTTGTTCTTCATCTTCTTCTACTTCTTCTTCTTCTTCTTCTTCTTCTTCTTCTTTTTCTTCTTTGTCTTCTTCTTCTTCTTCTTCTCCTTCTTCTTTCTCTTCTTTTTCTTCTACTACTACTACTACTTCTACTTCTTCTTCTTCTTCCCCTTCCTCTTCTTCAACTTCTTCTTCTTCTTCTCCTTTGCCTTCTTCTTCTTCATCTTCTTCTTTTTCTTTTTCTTCTTCATCATCTTTTTCTTCTGCTTCTTTTTCGTCTTCTTCTTCCTCTTCGTCTTCTCATTCTTCTTATTATTATTATTATTATTATTATTATTTTTCTTCTTTTCTTACTTCTACTTTTCTTCTTCTTCTTCTTCTTCTTCTTCATAATCATCTTCTTCTTCTTCTTCTTCTTCTTCTTCTTCTCCTTCCTCTTCTTCTAGTTACTCTTCCACTCTTCTCCTTCTTCTCCTTCTTCTCCTTCTTCTTCACCTTCTTCTTCTTTCATTCTTTTCTCTTCTTCTTTATATTCTTCTCCTTCTTCCACTTCTTCTTCCTCTTCATCATCGTCTTCTTCTTCCTCTTCTACCTATTCTTGTTCTCCTCCTCCTCCTGCTCCTCCTTCTCCCTATTCTTCTACTACAACTACTACTACATTTTCTTCTTCACGTTCTTCTCTTTCTTCTTCGTCGTATTATTTTTCTTGTTCTTCTTACTCTTCTTCTTCTTATTCTTCTTCTTATTCTTCTTCTTCTTCTTTGTCTTCTTCTTCAACGTCATCTTCTTCTTTTTTTTGTTTATCTTCTTCTTTTTCTCCTTCTTCTTCTTCTTCTTCTTCCTCTTCTTCTCCTTCCTCTTTATCTAGTTCTTTGTTTTCTTCATCTTCTTTGTCTTCTTCTTATTGTTCTTCTTAAACTTCCATTTCTTCTTCTCCTTCTTCTTATTCTTCTTCTTCTTCTTCTCTTTCTTCCTTTTCTTCTTTTTCTTCTTTGTCATCTCTTTCTTCTTCTCATTCTTCTTCTTTCTTTTCTTCTTCTACTCCTCCCACACCTTGTTCTTCTTCTTCGCCTTGTTCTTCTTCGTTTTCTTCTTGATGTTCTTCTTCTGCTTCTTCTTCTTCTTCTTCTTCTTCTTCTCTTCTTTTTTTTTCTTCTTCTTCTTTGAATTCTTATTATTCTTCTTCTACTTGTTCTTCTTCTTCATTATCATCATCATCATCATCTTCTTCTGCTTCTTCATCTTCTTCTTCTTCATCTACTTCTTCTTCTTCTTCCTCTTCTTTTTCTTCGTCTACTTCTCCTTCTTCTTCTTCTTGTTAGTCTTCTTCTTCTTCTTCTTCTTCTTCTTCTTCTTTTGCTGTTCTTACTTTTTTTTTCTTCTTCTTCTTCTTCTTCTTCTTCATCTTCTTCTTCCTCTTCTTCTTCTTCTTCATCATCATCATCATCTTCTAATTCTTCTTCTTCTTCATCTTCTTATTCTTTTTCTTCTTCTTTTTCTTCTTCTTCTTCCTCTTCATCATCATCATCTTCTTCTTCCTCTTCTTCTTCTTCTTCTTCATCTTCGTCTTCTCGTTCTTGCTGTTTATCTTTTTCTTCTTCTTCTGCTTCTTGTTCATCCTCTTCTTCTTCTTCTTCCACTCCATCTTCATCCACTTCTTTGCCTTCTTCTTCTTCGTCTCTGCTTCTTCATCTTTTTGTTCTCCTTCCTCCTCTTCTTCTTTTTCTTCTTCTTCTTCTTCTTCTTCTTCTTGTTCTATTTCGTCCTCTTCTTCCTCTTGTACAACTTTTACTTCTTCTTCATCATCGTTTGCATCTTCTTCCTCTTCTTCTTCTTCCACTTCTTCATCTTCCTCTTCTTCTTCTTCATTGCTTCTTCTTCTTCTTCTTTTTCTTCTTCTTCCTCTTTTACTTCTTATTCTTCTCCTACTATTTCTTCTTCGTCTTCTTCCTCTTCTTCTTTGTGTTTCTTTTCTTCTTCTTCTTCTTTCTCGCTTTTTTCTTTCTTTTCTTCTTCTTATCTCCATTTTCTTTTTCTTCTTCTTCTTCAACATCTTCTTCTTCTTCAACTACATCTTTTTCTTCTCATTCTTCTTCATTTTCTTCTTCTTTTTCTATTTCTTTTTCTTCATCTTTTACTTCTTTTTCATCTTCTTTTCTTTTTCTTCTTCTTCTTCACCTTCTTCTTCTTCTTCATCTTCTTCTTCTTCCTCCTCTTCTTCTTGTTCTTGCTCTTCTTCTTCTTCCTCTTCTTCTTCTTCTTCTTCTTCATCAACTTCTTCGACTTCTTCATCCTCTTCTTCCTCTTCTTCTTTGCCTTCCTCTTCTTCTTCTTCTTCTTCTTCTACTTCTTCTTCCTCTTCTACAACAACTTCTTCCTCTTCTTCTTCGACTTCTTCATCTTCTTAGTCTTCTTCTTCTCCCTTTACATCTTCTCCATCTTCTTCATGTTCTTCTTCTTAATTTTCATCTTCTTTTTCTTCTTCTTCTTCTTCTTCTTCTCCTTCTTCTTTTTCTTTTTCTTTGTCGTCTTTTTCTTCTTCTTCTCCTTCTTCTTCATCATCTTCTTCTTTTTCCTCTTCTTCTTCTTTCTCCTTTTCATCTTCATCTTCTTCTTCTTCTTCTTCTTCCTCTTCTACTTGTTCTTCGTCTTTTTCCTCTTCTCTTTCTTTTTGAACTGTCCTTCTTCATTTTCTTCTACATTTTGTTCTTCTTCTTCCTCTTCTTCTTCTTTTCTTCCTCTTCTCCTTCTTCCTCTTCTTCTTTTTCTTCTTCTTCTTCTTCTTCTTCTTCTTCTTCTTCTTCTTCTAATTTTTCTTCTTCGTTGTCTTCTTCTTCTTCACGTTCTTCTTCTTCTTCTTCTTCTTTGTTCTCTTCTTCTTCTTCTTCTTCTTCTTCTTCTTCTTCTTTGTCTTCTTCTTCTTCTTCTTCCTCTTCCTCTTCGTCTTCCTCTTCCTTTTTCTTCTTCTTCTTCTTCTTCTTCTTCTTCTTCCTCATCTTCTTCTTCTTCCTTTCATCTTCTTAATATTCTTCTTCTTCTTTTTCTTTTTCTTTTCCTTCTTATTCTTCTTCTTCTTCTTCTTCTCTTTCAACTTTTTCTTCTTCTGCTTCTTTTTTCCTCTACTACTTCTTCTTTTTCTTCTCCTTCTTCTTCTTCTTCTTTTTCTTCTTCTTCTCTTTCTACTTCTTCTAAGTCTTCTTATTCTTATTCTTCTTCTTCTTCTTCTTCTTCTTCTGCTGTTTCCTATTGTTCTTGTTCTTGTTCTTCTATTTCTTCTTCTTCTTCTTTTATTTCTTTTTCATCTTCTTCTCTTTTTCTTCTTCATCTTCTTCACCTTCTTCCTTTACTTTTTCATCTTCTTCTTCTTCTTCCACTTCTTCTTTTTCATGCTCCTCTTCTTCTTCCTCATCTTCTTCTTCATCTTCTTTGTCTTCATCTTCTTCTTCATCATGATCGTCATCTTCTTCTTCTCCTTCTTCTTGTTCATCTTCTTCATCTTCTTCAACTTCTTCATCTTCTTCTTCCTCTTCTTCTTTGCCTTCCACTTCTTTTTCTTCTTCTTCATCTTTTACTGCAACTTCTTCCTCTTCTTCTTCGACTTCTCCGTCTTCTTAGTCTTCTTCTTCTTCTTCTTCTTCTTCTTCTTTTCTTTCTCTTCTCCTTTTTCTTCCTCTTCTTCTTTTTCTTCTTCTTCTTCTTCGTCTTCTTCTAAGTCTTCTTCTTCATCGTCTTCTTCTTCTTCACGTTCTTGTTCTTCTTCTTCTTCTTTGTTCTCTTCTTCTTCTTCTTCTTTCTCTTTCTCTTCCTCTTCCTTTTTCTTCCTATTCTTCTTCTTATTCTTCTTCTTCTTCTTCTTCTTCTTCTTCGTCATCTTCTTCTTATTATTCTTCTTCTTTTTCTTTTTCTTTTTTTTCTTATTCTTCTTCTTCTTCTTCTCTTTCATCTATTTCTTCTTCTGCTTCTTTTTTCCTCTACTACTTTTTCTTCTCCTTGTTCTTGTTCTTCTATTTCTTCTTCTTCTTCTTTTACTTCTTTTTCATCTTCTTCTTTTTTTCTTCTTCTTCTTCACCTTCTTCCTCTACTTTCTCATCATCTTCATCTTCTTTCACTTCTTCTTTTTCTTGCTCTTCTTCTTCTTCCTCATCTTCAACTTCATCTTCATCGTCTTCATCTTCTTCTTAATAATGATCATCATCTTCTTCTTCACCTTCTTCCTCTACTTTTTCATCATCTTCTTCTTCTTCCACTTCTTCTTTTTCTTGCTCTTCTTCTTCTTCCTCATCTTCAACTTCATCTTCATCGTCTTCATCTTCTTCTTAATAATGATCATCATCTTCTTCTTCTCCTTCTTCTTCTTCATCTTCTTCAACTTCTTCGACTTCTTCGTCTTCTTCTTCCTCTTCTTCTTTGCCTTCCTCTTCTGCTTCTTCTTCTTCTTCTTCTTCTTCTTCTTTTACTACAACTTCTTCCTCTTCTTCTTCGACTTCTTCGTCTTCTTCATCTTCTTAGTCTTCTTCTTCTTCTTCTTCTTCTTCTTCTTCTCCTCCTCCTCCTTTTCCATCTTCTCTTTCTTCTTCTTCTTCTTCTTCATGTTTATCTTCTTCTTCTTCTTCTTCTTCATCTTTTTCTTCTTCTTTGTATTCTTCTTGTTCTTCATCCTTTTTCTTCTTGTCTTTCTTTTTCTACTCTCCGTCTTCTTTTCCTTCCTCTTCTTCTTCTTCAACTTTTTCTTCCTCTTCTCCTTCTTCTTCCTCTTCTTCTTCTCGTCCTTCTTCGTCTTCTACTTCTTCTAATTCTTCTTCTTCTTCTTCTCGTTCTTCTTCTTCTTCTTCTTGTTCTTCTTCTTCTTCTTCTTCTTTGTCTTCTTCTTCTTCTTCCTTTAGTTCTTCTTCTTCTTCTTCTTCTTCCACTTCTTCTTCATCATCATCTTCTTCTTCCCCATCTTCTTGTTCATCTTTTCATCTTCTTCTCATTCTTCTTCTTCTTCTTCTTCTTTTCTTTCTTATTCTTCTTCTCGTTCTTCTCTTTCTTCTTTTTCTTCTTCTACTTCTTTTTCCTTTTGCTTCTTCTTCTTTTTCTTCTTCTTCCTCTTCTTCTTCTTCTTCTTCTTCTTCTTCTTCTTCTGTATCCTATTCTTCTTGTTCTTGTTCTTCTTCTTCTTCACCCTCTTCTTCTTTTCCACTTCGAATCTTCTTTGCATTTTTTACCTTCTTCTTTTTTTTTATCTTCTTCTATTTCATCTTCTTGCTCTTCTTCTTCCTCTTCTCCTTCTTTTCCTTCTTTTTCTTTTCCATCTTCTTCTTCTTCTTGTTCTTCTTCATTTTCATTTTCATTTTCTTCTCCTTCTTCTTCTTCTTCTTCTTCTACTTCTTCTTCTTCTACTTATATCTTCGTCTTCTTCTTCTTCCACTTCTTCGTCTTCTTCTTCTTCATCTCTTCTTCTTCTTTGTCTCTTCTTCTTTTTCTTGTTCTTCTTACTCTTCTTCTTCTTATTCTTCTTCTTTTTCTTTGTCTTCTTCTTCAACGTCATCTTCTTCTTCTTTTTGTTTATCTTCTTCTTTTTCTCCTTCTTCTTCTTCTTCTTCTTCCGCTTCTTCTCCTTCCTCTTTATCTAGTTCTTTGTTTTCTTCATCTTCTTTGTCTTCTTGTTATTCTTCTTCTTAAACTTCCATTTCTTCTTCTCCTTCTTCTTATTCTTCTTCTTCTTCTTCTCTTTCTTCCTTTTCTTCTTTTTCTTCTTTGTCATCTCTTTCTTCTTCTCATTCTTCTTCTTTCTTTTCTTCTTCTACTCCTCCCACACCTTGTTCTTCTTCTTCCTCTCTTCTTTTTCTTTTTCTTCTTCTTTGAATTCTTATTCTTCTTCTTCTACTTGTTCTTCTTCTTCATTTTCATTTTCATTTTCTTCTTCTTCTTCTCCTTCTTCTTCTTCTTCTTCTTCTTCTTCTTCTACTTCTTCTTCTTCTACTTATATCTTCGTCTTCTTCTTCTTCCACTTCTTCGTCTTCTTCTTCTTCGTCTCTTCTTCTTTTCATTCTTCTTCTTCTTATCTGCTTCTTCTTCTTCTTCATCATCTTCCTCTTCTTCTCCTTCTTCTTCTTCTAATCAGTCTTCTATTTCTTCTTATTCTTCAACATCTTATTCTTCTCCTTCTTCTTCTACTTTGTCT
>JAIUJO010003264.1:52500-60000 GCA_023846275.1 Vanilla planifolia
TCTTCTTCTTCCATATCTTCTTCTTCTCCTTATTCTTCTTCATCTTCTTCTTATGCTTCTTCTTCTTATTCTTTTTCTTCTTCTTCTTCTTCTACTTCTTCTTCTCCTTCATCATCTTCTTCTTTTTCATCTTCTTCTTCCTTTTCTTCTTCTTCTTCTTCTTCTACTTATTCTTACTCTTCTTCTTCTTATTCTTCTCCTTCTTCTTCTTCTTCTTCAACTTCTTCTTATTCTTTTTCTTCTTCTTCTTCTTCTTTTTCTTCTTCTTCCACTTCATCTTCTTCTTCTTCCTCTTCTTCTTTGTCTCCTTCTTCTTGTTCACCTTCTTCTTCTTCTTCATCTTGTTCTACAATATCTTTTTATTCTTCTTCTTCTTCTTCTTCTTCTTCTTGTCCTTCTCCTTCTTTTTCTTTTTCTTCATCTTCTTCTACTTCTTCTTCTTCCACTTCTTCATCTTTGACTTAATCTTCTTTTTCTTATTTCTCTTCTTCATCTTCTAACTCTTCTTTTTCTCCTCTTCCTTCTTCCTCTTCTTCTTCTTCTTCTTCTCTTTCTCCTTCTCCTCCTCCTTCTCCTTCTTCTTCTTCTCCTTCTTCTCCTCCTTTTTCTTCTTCTTTTCCTTCTTCTTCTAATACTTCTTATTCTTCTTCTTCTTCATCATCTTCTCCTTCTTCTTCTTCTACTTCCTCTTCTTCATCTTTGTCTTCTTTCTCTTAGACTTCTCCACTTTCTTTTTCTTCTTCGTCTTCTCCTACTTGTCATTCTTTTCCTTCTTCTTCCTCTTCTTCTTCCTCTTCTTCTACTTCGACTTCTTCTTCTTCCTATTCTTCTTATTCTTCTTCTTCCTCTTCCTCCTCTTCCTTATCTTCTTCTACCTACTCTCCATCTTTTTGTTCTTCTTCTTCTTCATTTTCTTCCCCTTCTTCTACTTCTTTCTTTTCTTCTTCTTTTTCTTCTTCTTCTTCTTATTATTATTTTTCTTCTTCTACTTCTTTTTCTTCCTCTTATTCTTCTTCATTTTCTACTTCTTCTACCTCTACTTCTTCTTCTTCTTCTTCTTCTTCTTCTTTTTGTTTTTCTTCTTCTTCTTCTTTTTCTTGTTCTACTTCTTCTTCTTCTACTTCTTCTTGTTTTCTTCTTCTACTTCTACTTCTTCTTCTTCTTCTACTACTTTGTTTTCTTCCGCTTCGTGTTCTTCTGGTTCTTCTACTTCTTCTTTTTCATCTTCTTCTTCTGCTTCTTCTACTCATCCTTCATCTTTTACTTCTTCTTCTTCTTCTTGTTCTTCTCTTTATTTTTCTTTTTCATCTTCTTCTTCTTAATCATCATCATCTTCTTCTTCTTCTTCTTCTTCTTCTTTTTCTTCTTTTTTTTCTTCTTCTTCTTTTTCTTCTTTTTTTTCTTCTTCTCCTTCGTCTTCTTCTTCTTCTTCCTCTTATTATTCTTCTTCTTTATCTTTTTCTTCCTCTTCTTCCTCCTCAACTTCTTCTTTTTCTTCTTCTTCTTCTTCATCATCTTCTTCTTCTTCCCCTTCTTCTTCTTCTTCTACATCTTCTTCTCCTTCCTCTGCATCTTGTTCCTCCTCATCGTCTTTTTCTTCTTCTTCTTCTAATCTTCTTCTTCTTCCTCCTCCTCTTCATCTTCTTCTTCACCTTCCTCTTCTTGTTCTCCTCCTCATGTTCCTCCTCCTCCTCCTTCTTCATCTTCTCCTTCTTTGCCGTTTTCTTCTTCTTCTTCTTCTCTTTCTTTTCCTTCTTTGTCTTCTTCTTCTTCTTCTTCTTCTTTATCTTCTTCTTCTTCTCCTTCTTCTTCTTCTTCTTCTCCTCCTTTGTGTTCTTCTTCATCTTCTTCTTATTTTGCCCTCTTCTTCATGTTGTTGTTCTTCTTCATCTTCTTCTTCTTCACATTGTTCTCCATCATCATCTTCTTCTTCTTCCTCTTCATCTTCTCCTCCTCTTTCTTCATCTTCATCTTCTTCATCTTCTTATTTTTCTTCTTTGTCATCATCTTCTTCTTCTCTTTATTCTTCAACTTCTACTTCTCTTACTCCTTCTTCTTCTTCTTCAACTTCTTCTTATGCTTCTTCTTCTTCTTCTTCTTCTTCTTATTCTTCTTTTGCTTCTTCTTCTTCTTCTTCTTCATTTTTTTGTTCTTCTTTTTCTTCTTCTCCTTCTTCATCTTCTTCATCTTATTCTTATTCATCATCTCCTCCATGATCTTCTTCTTCTTCTTCTACTACTACTACTACTTCTTCTTCTTCTCCATCTTCTTCATCTTCTTCTACATATCATTCTTCTTCTTCTTCTTCCGCTTTCTCTTCTTATTCATCTTCTTCATCTTCTTCTTCATCTCATTCTTTTTCATCATCATCATCTTTTTCTTCTTCTTCTTCTTCTTCTTCATCTTCGTCTTCTTCATCTTCTTCTTTTTCTTCTTCGTCTTCTTCTTCTTCTTCTTCATCTTATTCTTCCCCTTCTTCTTCTTCTTTTTCTTCTTCTTTTTCTTTAACTTTTTCTTCTTCTTCTTATTCTGCTTTCTTCTTCGTCTTCTTCTTCTTCTTCGTCTTATTCTTACCCTTCTTCTTCTTCTTCTTTTTCTTTAACTTCTTCTTCTTCTTCTTATTCTGCTTCTTCTTCTTCTTCTTCTTTTTCTTCTTCTTTTGTTTTGCCTTCTTTTTCTCATCTTCTTCTTCTTCTTCTTCTTCATTTTCTTCTTCTTCTTCTTCATCTTCCTCTACTTCTTCTTCCTCCTCTTATTCTTTTTCTTCTTCTTCTTCTTCTTTTCCTTTTTCTTCTTCTTTTTCTTCTTTGTCTTCTTCTTCTTCTTCTTTTATTTCTGCTTCTTCTTCTTCCTCTTCTTCCTCTTCATCTTCTTCCTCTTCTTCATGTTCTTCTTCTTTGTCTTCGTGTTCTTCTTCTCCCTCTTCCTCTTCCTCTTTTTCTTCTTCTTTTCTTTTTCTTCTTCTTCTCCTGCTTCTTCTTATTCTTAATCTTCATCATCATCTTCTTCTTCGTCTTCTTTTTCTTATTTTTCTTCTTTTTCTTCTTCATCATCATCTTAATGATCATCATCATCATCATCTTCATCTTCTTCAACTTCTTCTTTTTCATATTCGACTTCTTCTTCATCTTCTTCGACTTCTTTTCCATCATCTTCTTCTTCTTCTTCTTCTTCTTCTTCTTCTTCTCCTTCTACTTCTTCTACTTCTTCTTCGTCTTCTTCATCTTCTTCTTCTTCTTCTTCTTCTTTGTCTTCTTCTTGTTTATCATCTTCTTCTTTTTCTTCTTCTTTTCTTTATCTTCTTCTTTTTCTTCTTCTTATTATTCTTCTTTTTCTTCTCCTTCTTCTTCTTCCTCTTCTTCTTTTTCCTCATGTTCCTCTTCTTTTTCTTCAGATTCTTCTTCTTCTTCTTCTTCCACTTCTTCATCTTTGACTTAATCTTCTTTTTCTTATTTCTCTTCTTCATCTTCTAACTCTTCTTTTTCTCCTCTTTCCTCTTCCTCTTCTTCTTCTTCTTCTCCTTCTTCTTCTTCTTGTTCTCTTTCTCCTTCTCCTCCTCCTTCTCCTTCTTCTTCTTCTCCTTCTCCTCCTCCTTTTTCTTCTTCTTTTCCTTCTTCTTCTAATACTTCTTATTCTACTTCTTCTTCATCATCTTCTCCTTCTTCTTCTTCTACTTCCTCTTCTTCATCTTTGTCTTCTCTCTCTTAGACTTCTCCACTTTCTTTTTCTTCTTCTTCTTCTCCTACTTGTCAATCTTTTCCTTCTTCTTCCTCTTCTTCTTCCTCTTCTTCTACTTCTACTTCTTTTTCCTCATGTTCTTCATATTCTTCTTCTTCCTCTTCCTCCTCTTCCTTATCTTCTTCTACTTACTCTCCATCTTTTTGTTCTTCTTCTTCTTCATCTTCTTCCCCTTCTTCTACTTCTTTCTTTTCTTCTTCTTTTTCTTCTTCTTCTTATTATAATTATTCTTCTTCTTCTACTTCTTTTTCTTCCAAATATTCTTCTTCTTAGTATTATTCTTCATCTTCTACTTCTTCTACCTCTACTTCTTCTACTTCTTCTTCTTCTTCTTCTTGTTTTTCTTCTTCTTCTTCTTTTTCTTGTTCTACTTCTTCTTCTTCTTGTTTTCTTCTTCTACTTCTACTTCCTCTTCTTCTTCTTCTAGTACTACTTCGTTTTCTTCCTCTTCGTGTTCTTCTTGTTCTTCTAATTCTTCTTTTTCTTCTTCTTCTTCTGCTTCTTCTTCTACTCATCCTTCATCTTTTTCTTCTTCTTCTTCTTCTTCTTGTCCTTCTCTTTATTTTTCTTCTTCTTCTTCTTCTTCTTCTTCTTCTTCTTTTTCTTCTTTTTTTTCTTCTTCTCCTTTGTCTTCTTCTTCTTCTTCCTCTAATTATTCTTCTTCTTCATCTTTTTCTTCTTCTTCTTCTTCCTCAACTTCTTCTTTTTCTTCTTCTTCTTCATCATCATCATCTTCTTCTTCCCCTTCTTCTTCTTCTTCTACATCTTCTTCTCCTTCCTCTGCATCTTGTTCCTCCTCGTCATCTTTTTCTTCTTCATCTTCTAATCTTCTTCTTCTTCCTCCTCCTCTTCATCTTCTTCTTCATCTTCCTCTTCTTGTTCTCCTCCTCATCTTCCTCCTGCTCCTCCTTCTTCGTCTTCTCCTTCTTTGCCGTTTTCTTCTTCTTCTTCTTCTTCTCTTTCTTTTCCTTCTTTGTCTTCTTCTTCTTCTTCTTCTTTATCTTCTTCTTCTTCTCCTAATTCTTCTTCTTCTTCTTCTCCTCCTTTGTGTTCTTCTTCATCTTCTTCTTATTTTGCCCTCTTCTTCATGTTCTTGTTCTTCTTCATCTTCTTCTTCTTCACATTCTTCTCCATCATCATCTTCTTCTTCTTCCTCTTCATCTTCTCCTCCTCTTTCTTCATCTTCATCTTCTTCATCTTCTTATTTTTCTTCTTTGTCATCATCTTCTTCTTCTCCTTATTCTTCAACTTCTACTTCTTTTACTCCTTCTTCTTCTTCATCATCTTCTTCTTATGCTTCTTCTTCTTAGACTTCTTCTTCTTCTTCTTTTGCTTCTTCTTCTTCTGCTTCGCCTTCTTCTTCTTCTTCTTCATTTTGTTGTTCTTCTTTTTCTTCTTCTCCTTCTTCTTCTTCATCTTATTCTTATTCATCATCTCCTCCATGATCTTCTTCTTCTACTACTACTACATTACTACTTCTTCTTCTTCTCCATCTTCTTGTTCTTCTTCTACATATCATTCTTCTTCTTCTTCTTCCACTTTCTCTTCTTTTTCATCTTCTTCATCTTCTTCTTCTTCTCATTCTTTTTCATCATCATCATCATCATCTTCTTCTTCTTCTTCTTCATCTTAGTCTTCTTCATCTTCTTCTTTTTCTTCATCGTCTTCTTCTTCTTCTTCTTCGTCTTATTCTTCCCCTTCTTCTTCTTCTTCTTCTTCTTCTTTTTCTTTAACTTCTTCTTCTTCTTCTTATTCTGCTTCTTCTTCTTCTTCTTCTTCTTCTTCTTTTGTTTTGCCTTCTTCTTCTCATCTTCTTCTTCTTCTTCTTCATTTTCTTCTTCTTCTTCTTCATCTTCCTCTACTTTTTCTTCCTCCTCTTATTCTTTTTCTTCTTCTTCTTCTTCTTTTTCTTTTTCTTCTTCTTTTTCTTCTTTGTCTTCTTCTTCTTCTTCTTCTATTTCTATTTCTTCTTTTTCTTCTTCTTCTTCTTCCTCTTCTTCCTGTTCATCTTCTTCCTCTTCTTCATGTTCTTCTTCTTTGTCTTCTTGTTCTTCTTCTTCCTCTTCCTCCTCCTCTTTTTCTTCTTCTTTTCTTTTTCTTCTTCTTCTCTTGCTTCTTCTTATTCTTATTCTTCATCATCATCTTCTTCTTCATCTTCTTTTTCTTATTTTTTTTCTTCTTCTTCTTCATCATCATCTTAATGATCATCATCATCATCATCTTCATCTTCTTCAACTTCTTCTTTTTCATATTCGACTTCTTCTTCTTCTTCGACTTCTTCTTTTCCATCATCTTCTTCTTCTTCTTCTCCTTCTTCTTCTCCTTCTACTTGTTCTTCGTCTTCTTCATCTTCTTTTTCTTCTTCTTCTTCTTTGTCTTCTTCTTGTTCATCATCTTCTTCTTTTTCTTCTTCTTTTCTTTATCTTCTTCTTTTTCTTCTTCTTATTATTCTTCTTTTTCTTCTCCTTCTTCTTCCTCTTCTTTTTTCTCATGTTCTTCTTCTTTTTCTTCATCTTCTTCTTCTTCTTCTTCTTGTACTTATTCTTCCTCTCCTTCTTCTTTTTCATCTTCTTCTTCTCCTTCCTTTTCTTCTTCTTCTTCTTTATCTTCTTCTTCTTCTCCTTCTACTTGTTCTTCTTCTTCTCCCCATTCTTCTTCTTCTTCTTCATCTTCTTCTTTGCCTTCTTCTTCATGCTCTTCTTCTTCTTCTTCCTCTTATTCCTTATTTTCTTCTTTGTCTTTTTTCACCTCTCAGACTTCTTTGGTTTCTTTTTCTTCTTCTTCTTCTTCATCGTCATCTTCTTCTTCTTTTCATTCTTCTTCATCATATTCTTCTTCTTCTTCTTCTTCTTCTTCTTCTTCTTCATCTTCATCTTCTCGTTTTTCTTCTTTGTCTTCTTCGTCTTCTTCTTCTTCTTTTTCTTCTTCTTCTCCTTCTTCTTCTACTCCTTCTTCTTCTTCTCCTTCTTCTTCTTCAACTTCGTCATCTTCTTCTTTTTATTATTTTTCAGCTTCTTCTTCTTCTTCTTTTTTTCTTTCGCCTTCTTCTTTTTCTTCTTCATCTTCTCCTTCTTCTTCTTCTTCTTCTACTACTACTTCGTCTTCTTCTTATTCAAATTCTCCTTATTGCTCTCCTTATTTTTCTTCTTCTTCAACTTCTTCTTCTTCTCCAACATCTTCTTCTTCTCCTAAGTCTAATTATTCACGTTCTTCTTCCTCTTCTTCTTCTTCTTCTTTAGCCTCCTCCTCATATTCTTCTTCTTCTTTTCCATAATCATTTTCTTCTCTGTCTTCTTCATTTACTTGTTCATTTACTTTTTCTTTTTCCTCTTCTTCTTCTTCTTTTTCTTCTTCTCCTTCTTCTTATTCTTTTTCTTCCTCTACTTCTTTTTCTTCTTCCTCTTCTTCTTCTTCTTCTTCTTTTTCTTCTTCTTTTTCTTCTTCTTCTTATTCTTCTTCTTCTTCTCTGTCTTCTTCTACTTCTACTTTTCTTCTTCTTCTTCTTCTGGTACTTCTTCTTCTACTTCTACTTGTTCTTCTTCTTCATCTTGTTCATCCTCTTCGTCTTCTTCATTTTCTTGTTCATCATCTTAGTTTTCTTCTTCTTCATCTTCTTCTTCATCTTCTTTTTCCTTTTCTTCTTCTTCTTCCTCTTCTTCTTATTCTCATTCTTCTTCTTCTTCTTCTTCTTTTTCTTCTTCTTCTATTTTTTCTTCTTTTTCTTCTTCTTCTTCTTTTTCTTCTTCTTCTTCTTCTTCTTCT
>JAIUJO010003264.1:62500-65000 GCA_023846275.1 Vanilla planifolia
CTTCTTCTTCTCCTTCTTCCACTTCTTATTCTTCTTCCACTTCTTCGTCTTCTAATTCTTCATCTCATCTTCTTCATCTTCTTCTTCTTCTTCTTCCTCTTCTTCTTCTTCTTCTTCTTCTTCCACTTCTTCTTCTTCCTCTTTTCTGTCTTCTACTTCTCCTTCTTCTTCTTCTTCTTTTTCTTCTACTTCTTTTTCCAATTCTTCTTCTTCTTAGTCTTCTTCTTGTTGTTCTTCTTCTTCTTCGTCTTCTTCTTATTCTACGTCTCCATCATCATCCTCTTCTTCTTTTTCTTATTTTCCTTCCTCTACTTTTTCTTCTTGCTCCTCTTCTATTTCTTCTTCTTTTTCTTCGTCTTAGTCTTGTTCTACATGTTCTTTTTCTTCATCTTCCTTTTCTTCTTCTTCTTCCACTTCTTCACCTTTTTCTTCTTTCTCTTCATGTTCTTTCTCTTAGTCTTCCTCGCCTTCTTTTTATTCTTCTTCTTATTATTCTTCTTCTACTACTTCTTCTCATTCTTCATCATCATCATCATCATCATCATCATCTTCTTCTTCTTCTTCTTCTTTGCCTTCTTCATCTTCATCCCTTTCTTCTTCAACTTCTTCTTCTTCTTCTTCTTCTTCACCCTCTTCTTCTCCTTATCCTTCTTCTTCTCCATCTTCCTTGACTTCTTCTTCTTATTCTTATTCTTCTTCTTCCTCTCCTTCTTCTTCTTCTTCTTCTTCTGCTTTGCCTTCTTCCTCTTCCACTTCTTCTCCTTCATCTTCTTCTTCTTTTTCTTCATCATCATCTTCTTCTTATTCTTCATCTTCTTCCTTATCATCACCATCTTCTTCTTCTTCTACATCGTCTTCTTCTTCTTCTCCATCTTCATGTTCTTCTTATACTTCCCATTTTTCTTCTTCCTCCTCCTCCTCCTCTTCTTCTTCTTCTTCTTATTCTTCTCCTTCTTGTGCTCCTACATCTTCTTCTTCTTCTTCTTTTACTTCTTCTTCTTCTTCATCTTCTTCATCATCCTCTTCTTCTGCTTCTTCTTCTTCCTCTTCTTCCTCTCTTTCTTCATCCTCTTCTTTATCTTCTTCTTCTTCGCCTCTTTTTTCTTCGTCTTCTTCTCCTTCTTTTTCCTCTTCTTCTTCTTCTTCTTCTTCTTCCTCTTGTTCTTCTTCCACTTCTTCATGTTCTTCTTCTTCTTCTTCTTTGCTTCTTCTTCTTCTTCTTCTTCTCCTTCTTCTTCTTCTTCTTTGTCTTCGCCTTCGCCTTCTTCTTCATGTTTTTCTTCTTCATTTTATTTCTCTTCATCGTCTACTTATTTTCGCTTTTTTCTTCTTCTTCTTCTTTTTATCTCCTCCTTCTTTTTCATCTTCATCATCATCTTCTTCATCTTTTTCCTCTTCTTCTTCTTCTTCTTAATCTTCACCTTGTTCTTCTTCTTCTTTTTCTTCTTCGACTTCTTCTTCCTTTTCTTCTTCTTCTTTGACTTCTACTTCTTCTCCTCCTTTTACTTCTTCAACTTCTTCTTCTTCTTATTATTCTTCTTATTCTTCAACTTTTGCTTCTTATTCTGGTTTAGCTTCTTCTTCTACTTCTTTTTCTACTTCTTTTACAATTTCTTCTTCTTTTTCTTCTTATTCTTCTTCTTCTTCTTCTTCTTCTTCTTCTTCTTATTCTTCCGCTTCTTCTTCTTCTTCTTCCTCTTCTTTATCCACTAATTCTTCCTCATCTTCTTCGTCTTGCTCGTCTTCTTCTTCTTCTTCTTCTTCTACTTCTTTGTCTTCTTCTTCTTCTTTTACTTCTTTTTCATCATCTTCATCTTTTTCTTCTTCGTCTTCTTCTTCTTCTTCTACTACTACTACATCTTTGCCTTCTTCTTCGACTTCTTCTTCTTCTTCTGCTTATTCTTCTTATTCTTCTTGTTTTTCTTCTTCTTCATGAACAACTTCTTCTTCTTCATCATCATCTTCTTCTTCTTCTTCTTCACCATCTTCTTCTTCTCCTTCTTCTCCTTCTCCTTCTCCTCCTCTTACACCTTCTTCTTCTTCTTCTTTTTCTTCTTATTATTCATCATCACCATCATCTTCTTCTTCTTTATCTTCTTCTTCTTCTTCTTCTATTTCTTCTCCTATTTCTCCTATGTCCTCTTCTTCTTTTTCATCTTCTTTTCCT
Source organism: Vanilla planifolia (assembly GCA_023846275.1). Classification (NCBI taxonomy): domain Eukaryota; kingdom Viridiplantae; phylum Streptophyta; class Magnoliopsida; order Asparagales; family Orchidaceae; genus Vanilla; species Vanilla planifolia. The sequence goes on from JAIUJO010003264.1 coordinate 64,668, forward strand.
TTTTCTTCAACTTCTTCTATTTGCTCTTCTTCGTCTTCTTGTTCTCCCTCCTCTTCTTCTTTATCTTCTTCTTCTTCTTTAACTTCTTTTTCTACTACTTTTTCTTATTCTTCTTCTTCTTTTTCTTCTTCTTCTTCTTCTTCTTCTTCTTCTTCTTCTTCTTCTTCTTCTTCATCTTCTACTTCTTTATCTTCTTTATCATCCTCTCCTTTTTCTTCTTCTTCTTCTTCTTCTACTTTTTCTTCTTCTTCTTCTTCTTCTTCTTCTTCTTCTTCCTCTCCTTCTTCATCCTCTTCTTCGTCTTCCTCTTCTTTGTCTCTTTTTGTTCGTCGC
>JAIUJO010003264.1:70000-77500 GCA_023846275.1 Vanilla planifolia
TTTTTCTTCTTTTTCCTCTTCCTCTCCTTCTTCTTCTTCTTCCTATTCTTCTTCTTGTTCTCCTTCTTCGACTTCTCCTTCTTCAACTTCTTCTTCTTCGACTTCTTCTTCGTCTTCTTCTTTTTCTTTTCCTTCTTCTTCTTCTTCTTCTCTTTGTCTTCTTTTTCTTCCTATCCTTTGTCTTCTTCTTCTTCTTCTCTTATTTTTGTTCTTCTTCTTATTCTACTTCTTCTTCTTCTTCTACTACTACTTCTTCTTCGTCTTCTTCTTCTTCTTCTTCTTGTTATTAATCAACTTCTTCTTGATTATCATCACCATTTCTACATCTTCTTTTTCTTCGTCTTCTTCTTTTTCTACCCCTTATTTTTCTCCTTCTTCTTCCCCTTATTCTTAGTCTTTTTTGCTTCTCCTTCTTCTTAATTATCTTTTTCTTCAACTTCTTTTTCTTCTTCAACTTCTTCTTCTTCTTCTTCTTCTTCTTCTAATACTTCTTCCTCTTCTTCTTGTTCTTCTTCTTCTTCTTCCAATTCTACTTTTTCTCTTTCTCCTTCTTCTTCTTCTTCTTCACCTTCATCTTCATCATCTTCTTCTCCTTCATCTTGATCTTCTTCGTCCTCTTCTTCCTCTTCTTCTTCATCTTCTTCTTCTTCATCTCCTACTTCTTCCTCTTTTTCACCCACTTCTTCTTCTTCACCCTCTTCTTTTTCCTCTTCTTCTTTGTTTTCCACTTCTAGTAATTCCTCTTCATCATTATCTTCTTCTTTGTCTCTTCTTCTTCTTCTTCTTCTTTTTCTTCTTTTACTGCTTTTTCTTCTTCTCCCTATACTTCTTCTTCCAATTCTTGTCCTTCCTCTTCTTCATCTTTATCTTCTTTTTCTTCTTCTTCTTTTCCTTCTTCTTCTTCTTCTTCTTTGTCTTCTTCATCTTCTTCTTCTTCTTTGCCTTCTTCTTCATCTTCTTCATCATCTTCTTCATCTTCTTCTTCTCCTTCTTTTTCTGCTTCTTTTTCTTCTTCTTCTTCTTCGTTTGCTTCTTCTTCTTCTTTTCCCTCTCCATGTCCTTCTTCTTTTTCTTCTTCTTTTCCTCTACTTCTTTGCCTTCTTCATCTTCTTCTTCTTCTTCTTCTTCTTCTTTTTCTTCTTCTTCTACTACTACTACTACTACTACTGCTACTTCTTCTTCTTCTTCTTTTTCAACTTCTTCTTCTTCTTCTTCTTCTTCGTCTTCTTCTTCTTATTCCTCTTTACCTTCTTCTTCTTCTTCACCTTCTTCTTCTTCTTCTTCTTCTTCTTCTTCTTCTACTTCTTCTACTTCTTCTTCTTCTTCTTCTTCTTCTTCGACTTCTTTCCCTTCTTCTTTTTTTTCTTCATTTTCTTATTCTTCTTCTTCTTCATCCTCTTCTTCATCTTTCTCTTCATCTTCTTCTTTGACTACTTCCTCTTTTTCTTCTTCTTCTTCATCTTCTTCTTCCTCTTTTTCTTCTTCTGCCTCTTCTACTTCTTCATCATCTTCTTCTTAGTCATCTTCTACTTTTTCTTCTTCCACCTCTTCTTCTTCTTCACATCATCTTCTTCTTCTTGTTTGTCTCTCCCTCTTCTTCTTCGTCTTCTTCTTCTACTACTTTTTCTTCTACTTCTTCTTCTTAAACATCATCATCATCTTCTTCTTCTTCTACTTCATCATCATCATTATCTTTCTTCTTCTTCTTCTTCTTCTCTTCTCCTTATTGTTTTTTTTGTTCTCTGTCTTCTTCTTCTCTATCTCCTTCTTTTTCTTCTTCTTCTACTTTTTCAACTCCTTCTTCTTCTTCATCTTCTCTTACTTCTTCTTTTTCTTTCTTGTCTTCTTATTGTTCTTTTTCTTCATTTTTTCTTCTTTTGCTTTTTTTCCTTCTTCTTCTTCTACTTCTTCTACTCCTCCTCCTTTTTCTTCTTGTTGTTTTCATTCTTCTTCTTCATTATTTAATTCTTCTTCTTCTTATTCTTCTTCATCTTCTTCTTCTTCTTCTTCCTCACCTTCTTCTTCTTCATCTTCCTCTTCTTCCTCCTCATCGTCTTCTTCTTCTTCTTCTTCTTCTTCTTCATCTTCTTATTCTTCTACTTCTTTTTCTACGTCTCCTTCTTCTTCTTCTTCTTCTTCTTCTTCCTCTTCTTCCTCTTCACCTTACCCTTGTTCTTCTTCTTCTTTCTCTTTTTCTTCTTCCTCTTCATTTCTCTTGTTCTTCTTCTTTTTTTCTTCTTTGACTTCTTCTGCTTCTTCTTTTTCTTTTTTCTCTTCTTCTTTGTCATCTTCATCTTGTTCTTATTCTTGTTCTTCTTCTTCTTCCTCTCTTGCTTCTCCTCGTCCTTCTTCTTCTTCTTCTTTTTCATCTTCTTCTTCTTCTTCTTCTTCATCTTCTTCAACTTCTTCTTCTTCTCCTTCTTCATCATCATCATCATCTCTTCTTCTTCTTCTTCTTCTTCTTCTTCTTCTTTTTCTTCTTCGCCTTCGTCTTCTTCGTCTTCTTCTTCTTCTTCTTCTTCGTCTAATTCCTCTTCTTCTTCTTGTTCATCTTCCTCTTCGCCTTCATCTATTTCTACTTTTTCATCATCTTTTCCTTCTTCTTCTTCATCTTCCTATTCTTCTTCTTTTTCTTCTTCTTCTTTTTCTTCCTCTACTTCTACTTCTTTTCCTTTTTCTCCATCTTCATCATTATCTTCTTCTTCTTCTCCTTCTTCATCATCATCATTTCTTCTTCTTCTTTTACTTCTACCTCTTCTTCGTCATCATCTTCTTCGTCTTCATTTTCTTCTTGTTTACCATCTTCTTCTTACACTGCTTATTCCACATCTTCTTCTTCATCTTCCTCTTCTTCTTATTCTTCATCTTCTTCTTCTTCATCTTCATCTTCTTTTTTTCTTCTTCTTCATGGTCTTCTCCTTCTTCTCCCTCTTCTACTGCTTCTTCTTCTTCTTCTTTTATTTAATCTTCTTCTTCTCCTCCTTCTTCATCCTCTTCTACTTCTTCTTTTTCTCCTTCTTTGTCATCATCTTCTTCTTCTTCTTCTTTGCCTTACTCTTCTTCTACTACTACTTCCACTTCTTCTTTTTCGTCTTCATTTTCTTCTTGTTTGTCCTCTTCTTCTTTTTCTTATTATTCTTTATCATCTTCTTCATCATCTTTTCTTCATCATTATCTTCTTCTTCTTCTTCTTCTTCTTCCTCTTTTTCTTCTACTTCTTGTTCTTGTTCTTGTTCTTCTTCTAATTCTTTTTCTCCTCCGTCCTCTTCTTGTTCTACTTCATCTTCTTCTTCTTCATTACCTTCTTGAACTTCTTCTTCTTCTTCTTCTTCTTCTTTTTCGTTATCTAATTCTTCTTCCTCTACATCCTTTTCTTTTTCGTCTTCTTCTTTTTCTTTGTCTTTTTCTTCTTCATGTTCTTCTTCTTCTTCTTCTTCTTCTTCTTCATCTTCTTCCTTTTCTTCTGGTTCTACTTCCTCTTCCTCATCTTCTTTATTGTCTTCTCCTTCTTCTTCTTCTTCCTCATCTTTTTCTTCTCCTTCTTCTTCATCTTCTTCTTCTTCTTTTTTTACTACTACTTCTTCTTCTTTTACTTCCTCTTCTTCTTCTTCTTCTTCTTCTTCTTCTCCTCCTCTTTCTTCTTCTTCTTCTTCTTGTTCTTCTTCTTCTTGTTCTTGTTCTTCTTCTTCTTCTTCTTCTTCTTCTTCTTCTTCTACTTCTTTTAATTTTTCTTTTACTTCTACTACTTCTTCTTCTTATATTGTTCTTCTTCTTATATTCTTCTTTGAGTTGTCATTCATCTTCTTCTTCATTTTCTTATTCTTCATCTTCTTCTTCATCTTCTTCATTTTCTTCTTCTTCTTCTTCTCCATCATCAACATCATTTTGTTGTTGTTGTTGTTGTTCTTCTTCTTCTTCTTCTTCATCTTCTTCTACTTGTTCTTCCTCTTCTTCTTCATCATCATCATCATCTTCTTCTTCTTCTACTTTTTGGTCTTCTTCTTTTTCTTCTTCTCCTTCTCGTTCTTCTTCTTCTTCTTTTTCTTAATATTCATCTTCTACTTCTTCTTCTTCTTCTTCTTCATCTTCTACTTCATCTTATTCTTCTTCTTCTTCATCTTCCTCTTCTTCACCTTCTTCTCTTTCTTCTTTTTCTTCTTCTTCTGCTTGTTCTTCTTAGTCTTCTTCATCTTCTTTCTTCTCTTATTTATCTTCTACCACTTCTTGTTTTCCTCTGGTTCATTTTCTTTGACTTCTTCTTCGTCTTCTTTGTCTTCCACCACTTCTTCACCTTCTTCTTCTTCTTCTTCTTCTTCTTCTTCTTCATCTCCTTCTTCTTCTTCTTCTTCTTCTTCATGTTTTTTCTTCTTCTTCTTCTTCTTCTTCTTCTTCTTCCCCTTCCTCTTCTTCTTCTACCCCTTCTTCATGTTCTTCTTCTTCTTTTTTCTATTCTTAGTCTTCTCATTTGTCATCATCTTCTTCTTTTTCTTCATCTTTTTCTTCTTCTTCTTCTTTGCCTTCATCTTCTTCTTCAACATCTTCTTCTTCTTCTTCTTTTTCTTCTTCTTCTTCTTCGCCCTCTTCTACATTTTCTTCCTCTTCTTTTCCCTCTTCTTCTTCTTCTTGTTCTTCTTCATCTTCTTCTCCTTCGGCTTCTTCTTTTCTTCTCCGTCTTCTTCTTCTTCTTCTTCCACAACTTCTTCTTCTTCTTTGTAGCCTTCTTCTTCTTCATCGACTCATCATCTTCATCCTTTTCTTAACCTTTTTCTTCAACATTTTCTTCTTCTTCAATTTCTCCATCTTCTTCTGTGCCTTCTTCTTCTTCTTCTTTTATTTCTCCAAATTCTTTTTCTTCTTCTTCTTCTTCTTCTTATTCTTCATAATCATCTCCGTCTTATTTTTCTTATTTTTTTTCTTGTTCTTTTTCTTGTTCTTCTTCTCCTTCTTCTTCTTCTGTTTCTTCTTCTTCTTCTTCTTCACCTTCTTCGCCTTCTTCTTCTTGTTATTCTTCTTCTTCGCCTTCTTCTTCATCTTCATCTTCTTCTACTTCTTCTTCGTCTTCTTGTTCTTCTTCCTCTTCTTCTTCTTTTTCTACTAAATCTTCATCTTCTTCTTTCTCTTGTTCTTCTTCATCTTCTTTCTTCTTCTTTGCCTTCTTCTTTTGCTTGTTCCTCCTATTCTTCTTCTTTTTTTTATTCTTCTTTTTTGTCTTCTTCATTTTCTTCTTCTTCATCATCTTTTTCTTCCTCTTCTTCTTTTTCTTCTTTTTCTTCTTCTTATTCTTCTTCTTCCAATTATTCTTTGTCCACTTCTTCGCATTCTTCTTCTACTTCTTCTTCTTCTTCAACATCGTCATCTTCTTCTTCTTATTATTATTCTTCTTCTTCTACTTCTACTAATATTACTACTTTTTTTTCATCATCTTTTTCTTTTTTTTTCTTCTTCTTCTTCTTCTTGTTCTACATCTTATTCATCTTCCATTTCTTCTTCTTCTTCTTCACCTTTTTCTTTTCCTCCTTCTATTTCTTGTCCCTCCCCTACTTTTTCATCTTCTTCTACTACAACTTTTTTTAATCTTCTTCTTCTTCTTCTTCTTCTTCATCTTCTTCTTCTTCATCTTTTTCTTCTTCTTCTCCTCCTTCTTATTCTGTTTGCTCGTCTTCTTCTTCTTCTTGATCGGCTTCTTCTTCTTTATCTTCCTTTTCCTCTTCTTCTACTTCATCTTCTTCTTCATCATCTTCGTCATCTTCTTCCTCTTCTTCGCCTTCTCCATCTTCTTGTTCTTCGCCTTTCAATTCTTCTTCTTCTTATTGTTTTTCTTGTTCTTCTTCTTTCTCTTCTTCTTCTTCTTCTTCTTCTTCTTCTTCTTCTTTTCCTTCTTCTTTGCCTTCTTATTCTTCTTCTTTTTTGTTCTTCTTCTTTTTTCTTCTTTTTCTTCTTCTACTTCTTCTTCTTCCTCTTCTTCTTCTTCTTCTTCTTCTTATTCTTCTTCCTCCCCTTTTTCTTCTTCTTCTTCTTTGTCTTTTTCTTCGTCTTCTTCTTCATCTTCTTCATCATCTTCTTCTTCTTCTCCTTCTTCTTCTCCTTCTTCTTCCTCTTCTTCTTCTTCTTCTTCCTCTTCTTCTTCTTCTTTCCTCTTCTTCTTCTTCTTTTTCTTCTTCTTCCTCTTCTTCTTCTTCTTACTCTTCTCCTTCTTATTCTTCATCTTCTTCTTCCCCTTCATCTTCTTCTTCTCCATCATCATCTTCTTCTACTTCTTCTTCTTCTTCTTCTTCTTCTTCTTCCCCTTCTTCTTTTTCTTCTTCTTTCTCACCATCTCCTTCTTCTTCTTTTTCTTCTTCTCCTTCTTATTATTATTATTATTATTATTCATCCGCTTCTTCTTCTTTGTCTTCTTCTTCTTCTTCAACTTCTTTTTCTTCTCCTTCTTCTACGTCTTTTTCTTCTTCTTCACCATGTTCTCTTTCTCCTTTAACTTCTTCTTCTTTTTGATCTGCTTCTTCTTCTTCTTCTTCTTATTCTTCTTCTTCTTCTTCTTCTTCTTCTTCATCTTCTTCTACTTCTTCGACATCTTTTTCTTCTTCTTCTTCATCTTCTTTTTCTTCATCTTCTTCTTCTTCTTATATTCTTCTTCTTGTTGTTCTTCTTCTTCCTCTATTTTTTCTTTTTCCACTTCTTCTCCTTCTTCTTCTCTTTCTTCGACTTCTTCTTCTTTTTCCTCCTCTACTTGTTCTTCTTCTTCTTTTATTTGTTCTTCTACTTCTCGTACTCCTTCATCTTCTTCTCCACCTCCTCCTCCTGCTCCTTTTTCCTATTCTTCTTCTTCCTATTCTTCTTATTCCTCTTCTTTTTATTTTCTTCTTCTTCTTCTTCTTACTTATCTTCTTCTTCTTCTTCTTCTTCTTCTTCTCCTTCTTTTTCGTCTTCTTCTTCTTCTTCTTTAATTCTTCTTCTTCTTCTTCTTCTTCTTCTTCTTCTTCTGCTTCTTTTTCTTTTTCTTCTTCTTCTTCTTCTTCTTCTCCTTCACCTTCACCTTCTTCCTCTTCTTATTCACCTTCTTCTTCTTATTCTTCTTCTTCTTCTTCTTCTTCTTACTCTTTTTCCTCTTCTTCTTCTTCTTCTTCTTCTTATTCTTCTTCTTCTTCTTTGTCTTGTTTTTTCTCTTCTAATTCCTCTACTTCAACTTCTTGTTCTTCATCTCTTCTTCTTTTCTTCATCTTCTCCTTCTTCTTCTTCTTCTTCTTCTTCTTCTTCCTCCTCCTCTTCTTCTTCTTTCACTTTTTCTTCTTCCTCTTTTTAATCTTTTCTTCTTCATATTCTTCTTCATCATCATCTTCTTGTTCTTCTTCTTCTTCTTTGACCTCTTTTTCTTCTTCTTTTTCTTCTTCTTCTTCATCTTCTTCGTCAACTTCCTCTTCTTCATCATCATCATCTTATTCTTCTTCTTCTACCTCCTCTTTTTTTCTTCCTCCTCTTCGTCTTCCTCTTTTCATCTTTCTA
>JAIUJO010003264.1:82500-87500 GCA_023846275.1 Vanilla planifolia
TTCTTCATCGTCGTCTTCTTCTTCTTCTTCTTCTTCTTTTTCTTCATCTTCTTCTTGTTCTACTTCGTTTTCTTCTTCTTCTTGTAGTTGTTCTTCTTCTTTTCCTTCTTCTCCTTCATTTTCTTCTACTTTTCCTTCTTCTTCTTCGTTATATTCTTCTTCTTCTTCTTCTTCTTCTTCATCTTCTTCTTCTTCATTGTCATCTTCTTCTTCTTCTTCTTCAACATCTTCTTCTACTTCTCTTTCTACTACTACTTCTTCTTCTTCTTCACCATCTTCATCATCATCTTCTTCTTCTTCATCATTGTCGTCTTCTCCTTCATCTTCTTCTAATTTTTTTTCTTCTCTTTCTTCTTCTTTTCATTCTTCTTCTTCTCCTTCTTCTGCCTCCTCCTCCTCCTTTTCTTCTACTTCTTCTTCTTGTCCTTCTTCTTCTTTCTCATGTTCTTCTTCTTCATCTTCTTCTTCGTTTTGTACTTCTTCTTCTCCTCCTCCTCCTCCTCAACCTTTTTTTTCTTCCTCGACTTCTTCTTCCTCTTCTCCTTCTTCTTCTTCTTCGTTTTCTTCTTCTTCTTCTTCTTCTGCTTCTCCTTCTTCTTCTTCTTCTTCTTCCTCCTTGTCTTCTTCTTTTTCATCTTCTTCTTCTTCTTCGTCTTTTTCTACTTCTTGTTTTTCTTCTTCTAGTACTCCTTCTTTCTCTTCATCATCTTCCTTTTCTTCTTCTTCTTCGTCTTCATCTTCTTCTTCTTACTCATCTTCTTGTACCCCTTCTTTGTGTTCCTCTTCTTCATTTTTCTACTCTTCGTCTGTTACTTCATTTTCCTCTTCTTCTTCTTCTTCTTCTTCTCTTTCTACTTCTTCTTCTTCTCCTTATTTTTCTTTTTCTTCTTCTTCTTCTTCTTCTTCTTCCTCTTGAACATCATCTTCTTCTACTTCTTTCTTCTTCATAGTCTTCCTCTTTTTCATCTTCTTCTTCCACGTCTTTGCATTCCTCATCGACTTTTTCTTCTTCTTCTAGTTCTTCTTCGTATTCTTCTTCTCCTTTTCTTCTTCTTCTTCTTCTTCTAGTTCTTCTTCTTCTTCTTCTACATCTCTTTCATCTTGTTTTTCTTACTCTTCTACTTCCTCTTCTTCTTCTTTGCCTTCATCTTCTTCTTCATCTTCTTCTTCTTCTTCTACTTCTTTTTCTCTATCTTCTTCTTCTACTTCTTCTCCTTCTTCTTCTTCTCCCTCTTCTTCTTCTTCTCATTCTTCTACTTTTTTTACTTCTTATTCTTCTTCTTCTTCATCATCATCATTTTCTTCTTCTTCATCATCTTCTTCTTCTTCTTCTTCCTCCCCTTCTTCTTCTACTTTTTCTTCTTCTTCTTCTTCTTCTTCTTCTTCTTCTTCTTCGCCTTCTTCTAGTTCTTCTTCTTCTTCTTCGTTGTCTTTTTCATCTTCTTCTACTTCTTCTTCATCTTAAACTTATTCCTCTTCCTCTTCTTCCTCCTCTTCCTCTTCTTATTCTTTACCTTCTTCTTTCTCATCATCATCATCATCTTCTTCTTCTTCTTCTTCTTCATCTTCTTCTTCTTCTTCTTCTTCTTCTTCATCTTCTTCTTCTTCTTCTTCTTCTTCTTCTTCTTCTTCCTCTTCTTCTTCTTTTTCTTTTTCTCCTTCTTCGCATTCGACTTCTTATTCTTCTTCTTCTTCTTGCTCTTCTTCTTCTTCTTCTTCTTCTTTTTCTTCTTCATCTTCTTCTTCCTCTTCATCGACTTCATTTTCTTCTTCCTCTTCTTTGCCTTCTTTACCTTGTTCTTCTTCTTCCACTTCTTCATTTTCTTCTTCTTCATGTTTTTCTTCTTTGAATCTTCTTCATCATCGTCATCTTCTTCTTTTTTTTCTTCTTTTTCTTCTTCTTCTACTACTACTTTTGCCACTTCTTCTTCTACTACTTCTTCTACTTCTTCTTCTTCTTTTTTTTCTTTGCCTACTTATTCTTCTCCTTCATCTTCTTCTTCTTCTTCTTCCTTGTCTTCTTCTTCTTCTATTTTTTCATCTTCTTCTTCTTCTTCTTCTTCTTCTTCTTCTTCGTCTTCTTGTTCTTCTTCTTCCTCATCTTCCTCTTCCTCTTCCTCTTCTTCTTGTCTTCTTCTTCTTCTTCTTCTTCCTCTTCTTCTTCTTATTCTTTTTCTACCTCTTCTTCTCCTTCTTCTTCTTCTTCTTCTTCTTCTTCGTCTTTTTCGGCATCTTCTTGTTCATCATTATGATCTTCTTCTTCTTCTTATTCTTATTCTCTTTTTCTTCTTCTTCTTCTTCTTCCTCTTCTTCTTCTTTCTTCTTCTTCTTCTTCTTCTTCTTCTTCTTCTTCTTCTTCTTTTACTTCTTCTCCTTCTTCTTCTTCTTCATCTTCTTCTTCTTCTTTCTACTTCTTCTTCTTCTTCTACTTCTTTCTCTTCTTCTTCCTCTTAGTCTTCTTCCTCTTCTTTGTCTTCCTCTTCTTCGGCTTTCTATTTTTCTTTTTCTTCTTCTTCTTCGTCTTCTTGTTCTCCTTCTTCTTCTTCTTTGTCTTCTTCATCTTCTTCTTCTTCTTCTTCTCCTTCTCCTTCTTTTTCTTCATTTTCTTCTACTCCTTCATCTTCTTCTTCTCCTTCATTATCATCATCATCATCTTCTTCTACTTCTTCTTCTTCTTCTTCTTCTTCTTCTTCTCTTTCTTCTTCTTCTCCTTTTCCTTCTTATTCTTCTTCTACTACCTCTTCTTCTTCTTACACCTCCTCTTATTTTTCATCCACTTCTTCTTCTTTGTCTTCTTCTTCTTCTTCATCGTCTTCTTGTTCTTTTTCTTCTGCTTCTTCTTCTCAAACTACAGCTACTTTTATTTTAACTTCTTCTTCTTCTCCTTCTTCTTCTTCTACTTCTTCTTCTTCAACTTCTTTTTCTACTACTTGTTTTTCTTCTTCACCATCTTCTTTTTCTCTTACTTCTACTTCAACTTCTTCTTCTTCTTCAACTTGTTCTTCTTCTTCTTCTTGATCTTCTGGTTCTTATTCTTCTTCTTCTTCTTCTTCTTATTTTTCTTTGACTTCTTCTTCTTCTTCTTCTTATATTCTTCTTCTTCATGTTCTTCTTCTTTTTTTATTTCATCTTCTTCCTCTTCTTCTTCTCCTTCTTCTTCTTCTCTTTCTTCGTCTTCTTCTTCTACTGCTTATTCTTCTTCTTCTTCTTATGCTTCCTCTTCTACTTCTTCTTTGTCTTCTTCTCCTTCTTCTTCTTCTTCTTCTTCCTTTTCTTCTTCTTCTTTGTCTTCTTCCACTTCATCTCCTCCCCCTCCTTCTTCTTATTCTTCTTCTTCTTCTTCTTCTCCTCTTCCTCCTCCTTCTTCTTCTTTTTCTCCTTCTTCATCTTCTCCTTTTTCTTCTTCTTCTTCTTCTTCATCATATTCTTCTTCTTCTACTTCTTCTTCTTCTTCTTCCATATCTTCTTCTTCTTCTTCTTCTCCATCTCCTTCCTCTTCTTCTTCCTCTTCTTTCTCTTCTTCTTCTTCTTCTTCTTCTTTTTATTCTTCTTCTTCTTCTTCTTCTCTTTCTTCTTCATCTTCTTGACGATCTTCTTCCTCTTCTTCTTCTTCTTCTTACACTTCTTCCTCTTCTTCTTCTTCTACTTCCTCTTCTTTTTCTTCTTCTTCTTCCTCTTCTTCTTCTTCTTCTTCTTCTTCTTCTTCCTCTTCTTCTTCCTACACTCCTTATTCCTCTTCTTAATCTTTTTCTTCTACCTCTTCTTCTTCTTCTTCATGTTCTTCTTCTCCTTCTTCTTTTTCTTCTTTGTGATCTTCTTCTTCATCTTTTTCTTCTTTGTCTTCTTCTTTCTCTTCTTCTTTTTGTTCTAATTCTTCCACTTCTTCTCCTTCTTCTTCATATTCTTTTTTTCTTATCTTCTTCATCATCAACATCATCATCATCATCATCTTCTTCTTCTTCTTCTTCTTCTTTCTCTTCATCTTCTTTTTCTTCTTTTACATCTTCTTCATCTTCTTCTCTTTCTTCTTGTTCTTGTTCTTCTTCTTCTTCTTCTTCTTCCTCCTCCTCCTCTTCTTCTTCTTCTTCTTCTTTATCTTCTTCTTCATCATCATCATCATCATCTTCTTCTTCTTCTTCTCCTTCTTCTTCTTCTTTTTCTCCTTCTTCATCCTCTTCTTCTTCTTCCTCTTCTTCTTGTTGTTCTTCTTCTTCTACTCCTCCTTCTCCTTCTCCTTTTTCTCCTTCTCCTTCTTCTCCTTCTCCTTCTTCTTCTTCATCTTCTTCTCCTTCTTCTTCTTCTTCTTCTTCTTCTTCTTTTGCTTCTCCATCTTCTATTTCATCTTCTTCATCTTCTTCTTCCTCTTCTTTTTCTTTGTTTTCTTTTCCTTCTTCTTCTTCTTCTTCTTCTTCTTCATCGTCATCATCATCATCTTCTTCTTTTCATATTCTTCTTCTTCTTCTTCATCTTCTTCTTCTTCTACTTCTTCTTCTTCTTCATCTTCTTCTTCTTCTACTTCTTCTTCTTCTTCTTCTTCTTCTTCTTCTTACTCTTCTTCTACTTCTTCTTCTTCTTTTTCCTCTTCTTCTACTACGTCTTCTCCTTCTTCTCCTTCCTCTACTCCTTTTTATTTCTTTGACATCATCATCATCATCATCTTCTTCTTCTTCTTCTTTTTCTTCTTCTTCTACTTCTTCGTCTTCGTATTCTTGTTCTTGTTCTTCTTCTTCTTCTTCTTCTTCTTATTCTTTGTCTTCTTTTTATTCTTCTTCATTTTCATGTTCTTCTTCTTTGCCTTCACCCTCTTCTTCTTCGTTTTCTTCTTCTTCGTCGTCTTTTTTTCTACTGCTTCTTCTTCTTCTTCTTCTACTACTTCTACCTCTTCTTCTTCTTCCCCTTCTTTGTGTTCCTCTTCATAATTTTTCTTTTCTTTGTTATCTTGTTCATCGTCGTCTTCTTCTTCTCCTTCTTCTACTTCCTCTTCTTCTTCTTTTTGTTCT
>JAIUJO010002063.1:25000-27500 GCA_023846275.1 Vanilla planifolia
CTTCTGATTCTCCTTCTTCTTCTTTTTCTTGTTCATGTTCTTCTTCTTCTCCTTCTTCTTCCTATTCTTCTTCTTCTTCTTCTTCTCAATCTTTCTCTTTTTCTTCGTCTTCTTCTTCTTCTTCTTCTTCTTCTTCTTCGTCTTCTTCTTCGACATCTTCTTCTGCATCTTCTTCTTTTTCTTCTACCTCTTCTTCTTCTTCTTCTTCTTCTTATTCTTCTTCTTCTTCTTCTTCTTCTTTTTCTTCTTTTTCTTCATCATCATCATCATCATCTTCTTCTTCTTCTACTACTAGCCTCTTATCATTCTTTATCTTTATCCACTTCTTATTATATTTCTCATTCTTTATGTTCTTCTTCTTCTTCTTCTTCTTCTTCTTGATCTTCTTCCTTTAATTCTACTTCTTCTTCTTTTACTTTTTCTTCATCTTCATCATCTTCTTTTCTTCTTCTTCTTCTACTTCTGAGTCTGCTTCTTCTTTTTCTTCTTCTGCACCGTCTTCTTCCTCCACTACTTATTCTTTTTCTTCTTCTTTCTTTTCTTCTTCTTCTTCTTCTTCTTCTTCTTCTTCTCCTGCTTCTTCTTCTTCTTTGTCTACTTTTTCTTCTTCTTCATCTTCTTCTTCTATTTCTTCTTCTTCTTCTTCATCTTCTTCTTCTATTTCTTCTTCTTCTTCTTCCTCTTCTTGTTCTTCTTCTTACACTTCTTCTTCTTCTCCTTCTTCTCCTACTTCTATTTCTTCTTCTACTTCTTCTACTACTACTTCTACTACTTCTATTTCTTTTTTTTTTCATCATCATTGTCTTACTCTTCTTCTTCTTCTTCTTCTTTTTCTTCTTCTTCTTCTCCTTCTTCTTCTATTCTTCTTCTTCTTCTTTTGCTTCTCCTTCTCCTTGTTATTCTTCTTCTCCTTCTTCTAGTCCTTCTTCTTCTTCTTATTGTTGTTCTTCTCCTTCTTCTTCTTCTTCTTCATCCTTTTCTTCTCTTTCTTCCTCTTCTTCTCCTTATTCGTCTTCTTCTTCTTCTTCTTCTGCTTGTTCTTCTTCATCCTCTTCTTCTTCTTCTTCTTTCATTTATTCTTCTACATCTTCTTCTTCTTCTGCTTCTTCTTCTTCCTCATCATTTTCTTCTTACTCCTCTTCTTCTTCCACCTTTTCTTTTTCTTCCTCTTCTTCTTCTTTTTCATCATCATCATCTTCTTCTTCTTCTTTTTCATATTCTTATTATTTTTCTTCCTCTTCTTCTTCTTCTTCTTCTTCCATTACTACTTCTTCTTCTTCTTTTCATTCTTCTTCCTCTTCATTTTCCTCCTCTTCTTCTTCTTTTTCTTATTCTTCTACTTCTTCTTCCTTCATTTCTTCTTCTTCTAGTTCTTCTTATGCTGCTTCCTCTTCTTCTTCTTATTCACTTTTTCTTCTTCTTCTTCTTCTTCTACTTCTTCCTCTCGTTCTTCTTCTTCTTCTCCTTCTTCTTCTTCTTTATCCTCTTCTTATTCTTCTTCTTCTTCTTCTTCATCTTATTCTTTTCTTGTTCTTCTATTTCTTCTTCTTCTTGTCCTCTTCCTCTTTCTTCTCCTTCTTCTCTTTCTTCCTCATCTTCTTCTTCTTGTTCTCCTCCTCCTTCTAGTTTTTCTTCTTCTTCTTCTCCTTATACTTCTCGTTCCTCTTCTTCATCTTCCTCTTCTTCTATTATTTCTTCTTCAACTCTTTTTCTTTTTTTTTTACTTCTTCTACTTCTTATGCTTCTTCTTCTTCTTCTTCTTCATCTTCTTCCTCCTCCTCTTCTTCTCTTTCTTCTTCTTCTTCTTCTTCTTCTCTTGTTGTTCTTGTTGTTCTTGTTGTTCTTGTTTTTCTTCTTCTTGTTGATGTTCTTCTTCTTCTTCCACTTCATCTTATTCTATTTCTGCTTCTTCTTCTTCCTCTTCTTCTTCTTCCTCCCCTTCTTCTTCTTCTTCATATTCTTCTATTCCTTCCTATTCTTCTACTTCTTCCTCCTCCTATTCTTCTTTCCCCTCTTCTACTTCTTCTTCCTCTACTTTTTCTTATTCTTCTTCTTCTTCTTCTTCTTTTTGTTGTTGTTATCCTTCTTCCACTTCTTCTTCTTTATCTTCTTCTACTTATTCCACTTCCTTTACTTCTTCTTCTTCTTCTTTTGCTTCTTCTTCTTCTTCTTATTCTTATTATCCCTCTTCTTCTTCTCCTTCTTAATCTTCTTCTTCTTCTCCTTTTTCTTTCATCTTCTTCCTCTTGTTCTTCTTCTTCTTTTACTTATGCTTCTTCTTCTTCTTCTTCTTCTTCTTCTTCTTCTTCCTCTTCCTCTTCCACTTTTTCTTCTTGCTCTTCTTCTACTTCTACTTCTTCTTCTTCGTCTTCTTCTTCTTTTTCTTCTACTTTATCATCTTCTTCTTGTTTTTCTACTTCTTCTACTTCTTTTTCTCCTTCTCTTCTTCTTCTTTGTCTTCTTCTTCATCTTTTACTTCTTCTTCTTTTGCTTCTTCTTC
>JAIUJO010002063.1:55000-60000 GCA_023846275.1 Vanilla planifolia
TCTTCTTCCTCTTCTATTTCTTCATCATCATCTTCTTCTACTTCCACTTCTACTTCTTCTTCCTCTTCCACCTCTTCTTCTTCTTCCTCTTCTTCTTTTTCATCATCTTCTACTCCTTTTTCTTCTTCTATTCTTTTTCATCTTCTTCTTTTACATATTCTTATTATTTTTCTTTCTCTTCCTCTTCTTCTTCTTCCACTACTACTTTTCATTCTTGTTCCTCTTCATTTTCCTCCTCCTCTTCTTCTTCTTGTTATTCTACTTTTTCTTCCTCCATTTCTTCTTCTTCTAATTCTTCTTCTCTTACTTCCTCTTCTTCTTCTTCTTCTTCTTCACCTTCTTCTTCCTCGTCTTCTGCTGCTTCTTCTTCTTCTTTTTCTTCTTCTTCTTCTCGTTCTTCTTCTTCTCCTTCTTCTTCTTCTTCTTCTTCTTCTTTCTCTTCTTAATCTTCTTCTTCTTCTTCTTCTTCTTCTTCTTCTTTTCTTCTTCAAATTCTTCCTCTTCATCTTCTTCTTGTCCTCTTCCTCCTTCTTCCCCTTCTTCTTCTCTTTCTTCCTCTTCTTCTTCTTCTTCTTCTTCTCCCTCTTCTAGTTTTTTCTTCTTCTTCTTCTTCTCCTTCTACTTCTCCTTCCTCTTCTTCATCTTCCTCTTCTATTGTTATTTCTTCATCTCTTTTTCTTCTTCTTGTACATCTTCCTCATCTTCTACTTCTTCTAGTTCTTACTTCTTCTTCTTCCTCCTTTTCTTCTTCTTCTCCTTCTTCTTCTCCTTCTTCTTCTTCTTCATCTTCTTCTCTTCATGTTCTTGTTTTTCTTCTTCTTATTTTTGTTCTTCTTCATCTTCCACTTCATCTTATTCTATTTCTTCTTCTTCTTCATCCTCTTCTTCTTCTTCCTCCTCTTCCTCTTCTACTTCCTCTTCTTTTACTCCTTACTATCCTTCTTCATCTTCCTCCTCCTATTCTTCTTTCTCCTCTTCCTCTTCTTCTTCTTCCTCTACTTTTTCTTATTTGTCTTCTTCTTCTTCTTCTTCTTCTTCTTCATCTTCTTCCCCTTCTTCTTCTTCTTCTTCTTCCTCTTCTTCTTTTTCTTCTCTGTCTTCTTCATCTTCATCTTCTTCTTCTTCTTCTACTTTTTCTTCTTTTTTCTTATTATTCTACATCTTCTTCTTCTTACTAAGATTTTTTATTCTTTTCTTCTTCCTCTTCTTCTTCTTCTTCTTCTTCTCATTCTTCTTTTTCTTCTTCTTTTTTTACTTCTTATTCTTCTTATTCTTCTTCTTCTTCTACTTCTTCTTCCTCTTCTTTTACTTCTTCTTTTTCCTCCTCTTCTTCTTCCTTTTCTTATTCACCTTCTTCTTCTTCTTCTTCTTCTTCCCCTTCTTCTTCTACCTCCTTCACCTCTTCTACTTCATTTCCTTCTTTTTCTTCTTCTTCTTCTTCTTCTTCTTCCTTTTCTTCTTCTTCTACTTCTACTTCTACTTCTTCTTTTTCTTCGTCTTCATCTTCTTCTTTTACTTCGTCTTGTTATTATCATTGTTCTTCTTCTTCCTCCACTACTTCTTCATATTCTTCTTCCTCTCTTCTTCTTCTTCTTCTTGCTTTACTTCTTTAAATTCTTCTACTTCTTCTTCATTTTCTTCCTCTTCTACTTCTTTTCCACTTCTTCTTCTTCTTCTTCATCTTTTTCTTCTTCGTAATCATCTTCTTCTTCTTCTTCCTCTTCTATCTCTTCATATTCCGCTTCTAATTCTCCTTCTTCTTTTTCTTCTTCTTCTTCTGCTTCTTCTATTTCTTCTCCTTCTTCTTATTTCTCTTCTTCTTCTTCTTCTTCTTCTTCTTCTTCCTCTTCTATTTCTTCTTGTTCATCTTCTTCTTTCTCTGCTTCTTCTTCTTCCTCATCATTTTCTTCTTACTCCTCTTCTTCTTCCACCTCTTCTTCTTCTTCCTTTTCTTCTTTTCCATCATCTTCTTCTTCTTTTTCTTCTTATTCTTTTTCTTCTTCTTATTCTTTTCTTCTTCTTATTCTTCTTCTTCTGCTTCTTCTTCTTCTTCTGCTTCTTCTTCTTCTTCTTTTCATTCTTCCTCTTAAATTTCCTCTTCTTCTTCTTATTCTTCCTCTTGTTCTTTTACTTCTTCCTCCATTTCTTCTTCTTCTAGTTCTTCTTATCCTTCTTCCTCTTCTTCTTCTTCTTCTTCACCTTCTTCTTCTTCTTCTTCTTCTTCTACTACTTCTTCTTCTTCTCATTCTTCTTCTTCTTCTTCTACTTCTTCTTCTCCTTCTTTTTCTTCTTCTTCTTTATCCTATTATTATTCTTCTTCTTTTCTTCTTCTACTACTTCTTTCTCTTCTTCTTCTTCTTGTCCTCTTCCTTCTTCTTCTTCTCCTACTTCTTCTCTTTCTTCCTCTTCTTCTTCCACTTCTTCCACTTCTTCTTCTCCTTCTTTTAGTTTTTGTTCTTTTTCTTCTTCTCCTTCTACTTCTCCTTCCTCTTCTTCATCTTCCTCTTCTTCTGTTATTTCTTCTTCATCTCTTTTCTTCTTCTTCTACATCTTCATCATGTTCTACTTCTTTGCTTCTTCTACTTCTTTCTTCTTCTTCTTCTTCTTCCTCCACTTCTTCTTCTTCTTCTCCTTCTTCTTCTTCTTCTTCTTCTCCTACTTCTTCTACTTCTTCTTCTTCTTCTCCTTCTGCTTCTCCTTCCTCTTCTTCTGTTATTTCTTCTTCATCCCTTTTTCTTCTTCTTCTACATCTTCATCATCTTCTACTTCTTCTACTTCTTACTTCTTCTTCTTCTTCTTTCTCCTCCTCTTCTTCTTTAACTTTTTCTTCTTCTTCTTCTCTTCTTGTTCTTATTTTTCTTCTTCTTATTGTTGTTCTTCTTCATCTTCCACTTCATCTTTTTCTATTTCTTCTTCTTCTTCTTCATCCTCTTCTTCTTCTTCCTCCTCTTCCTCTTCTTCTTCCTCTTCTTCTACTCCTTCCTGTTCTTCTTCATCTTCCTCCTCCTATTTCTTCTTCTTTTTGTTGTTCTTCTTTTTCGTCTTCTTCCTCTTTTACCTCTTCTTCTTGTTGCTATAGTTCTTTTTCTTCTCTGTCTTCTTCATCTTCATCTTCTTCTTCTTTTTTTTTTCTTCTTTTTTAGAATTATTCCACATCTTCTTCTTCTTACTAAGATTTTTTATTTTTTTCTTCTTCCTCTTCTTCTTCTTCTTCTTTTTCTTCTTCTCATTCCTCTTTTTCTTCTTTTTTTACTTCTTCTTCTTCTTCTTCTTCTGCTTCTTCTTCCTCTTCCTCTGCTTCTTCTTTTTCCTCTTCTTCTTTGTCCTCAAGTTATTCATCTTCTTCTTCTTCTTCTTCTTCCCCTTCTTCTTCTACCTCCTTCTACTCTTCTACTTCCTGTCCATCTTTTTCTTCTTCTTCTTCTTCTTCTTTTTCTTCGTCTTCATCTTCTTCTTTTACTTCGTCTTTTTATTATCGTTGTTCTTCTTCTTCTTCTTCTTCCTCTTCTTCTACTACTTTTTCATATTCTTCTTCCTCTCTTCTTCTTCTTCTTCTTCTAGTTCTTATGCTTCATCTTCTTCTTCATTTTCTTCCTATTCTTCTTCTTCGTAAACATCATCTTCTTCTTCTTCCTCTTCTATCTCTTCATATTCCTCTTTTAATTCTCCTTCTTCATCTTCTTTTTCTTCTGCTTCTTCTACTTCTTCTCATTCTTCTTATTTCTCTTCTTCTTCTGCTTCTTCTTCTTCTTCATCTTCTTCTTCTTCTTCCTCTTCTATTTCTTCTTCTGCATCTTCTTCTTCTTACGCTTCTTCTTCTTCCTCATCATTTTCTTCTTACTCTTCTACTTCCACCTTTTTTTCTTCTTCCTCTTCTTTTTCTTTTTCATCATCTTCTTCTTCTTTTTCTTCTTCTTATTCTTTTTCTTCTTCTTCTTTTACATATTCTTATTGTTTTTCTTCCTCTTCTTCTTCTTCTTCTTCCACTACTTCTTCATTTTCTTTTCATTCTTCATCCTCTTCATTTTCCTCCTCCTCTTCTTCTTCTTCTTGTTCTTCTACTTCTTCCTCCATTTCTTCTTCTTCTAGTTCTTCTTCTCCTGCTTCCTTTCCATCTTCTTCATCTTCTTCACCTTCTTCTTCTTCTTCTGCTTCTTCTTCTTCTGCTTCTTCTTCTTCTTCTTCTTCTTCTTTTTCTTCTCGTTCTTCTTCTTCTTCTTCTCCTTCATCTTCTTCTCCTTCTTCTTCTTCTTCTTCTTCTTATGCTTTATCCTATTGTTATTATTATTCTTCTTCTTCATCTTCTTCTACTTCTTCCTCTTCTTTTTCTTCTTGTCCTTTTCCTCCTTCTTCTTCTCCTTCTTCTTCTCTTTCTTCCTCTACTTCTTTTTGTTCTTCTCCTTCATCTTCAAGTTTTTCTTCTTTTTCTTCTTCTGCTTCTACTTCTCTTTCCTCTACTTCATCTTCCTCTTCTTCAATTATTTCTTCTTCATCTCTTTTTTTCTCTTCTTCTACATCTTCCTCATCTTCTACTTCTTCACTTCTACTTCTTCTTCTTCTTCCTCCTCTTCTTCTTCTTCTCCTTCTTCTTCTTTTTCTTCTTCTCTTCTTGTTCTTGTTTTTCTTCTTCTTATTGTTGTTCTTCATCTTCCACTTCATTTTATTCTATTTCTTCTTCTTCTTCTTCCTCTTCTTCTTCATCCTCCTCTTCCTCTTCTTTTTCATCTTCTTCTAGTCCTTCCTCTTCTCCTTCTTCTTCCTCCTCCTATTCTTCTTTCTCCTCTTCTTCTTCTACTTCTTCCACTACTTTTTCTTATTTGTCTTCTTCTTTTTCTTCTTCTTCTTCTTTTTGATGTTCTTCTTCTTCTTCGTCTTATTCCCCTTCTTCTTCTTCTTCTCCTCCTTCTTCTTCTCCTTCTTCTTCTTCTTCTCTTCTTATTCATGTTTTTCTTCTTCTTATTATTGTTCTTCTTCATCTTCCACTTCTTCTTCTTCCTCTT
>JAIUJO010002063.1:65000-67500 GCA_023846275.1 Vanilla planifolia
TCTTCTTCTCCTTCTTCTTCCTCATCTTCTCCATACTCTTGTTCCTGTTCTTCCTTTTCTTCATCTTCTTCCTCTTGTTCTTCTCCTTCCTCTTCTTCTTCTTCTCTTTTTCTTCCTCTTCCTCTTATTCTTCTTCTTATTCTAAGTCTTCTTCTTCTTCTCTTACTTCTTATTCTTCTTCTTCTTCTTCTTCTTTAACTTCTACTTCTTCTTCTTCCCCCTCTTCTTCTTGCCCCTCTACTTATTCTTCTTCTTCTTATTGTTTCACTTCTTCTTCTTCTTCTTCTTCTTCTTTCTCTCTTTCCTCTACTTCTTCTTCCTCTTCTTCTTCCTCTTCTTGTTCTTGTTCATGTTCTTATTCTTCTTCTTCGACTTCTTCATCTTCTACTTCTTCTTTTTCTTCTTCTTCTTCTTCTTCTTATTCCTCCTCCTCTTCATCTTCCTCTTCTCCTTCTCCTTCATCTTCTTCCCCTTCCTCATCTTCCTCTTTTTCTGCTTTTTCTTCTTCTTCCTCCTCAACTTCTTCTTCTTAATCTTCTTCTTCTTCTACCTCCTCTTCTTCCTCTGCTTTTCGTTCTTCTTCTTCTTATTCTTCTTCTTCCTTCTTCTTCTTCTTTTTCTTCTTCTTCTTTCTCTTCTTCTTCTTCCCCTTCCTCTTCTTCTTTTTCTTCTTCTTCTTCTTCTTCTTCTTCTTCTTCTTCTTCTTCTTCTTCTTTTCTTCTTTGCCTTTTTCTTCTTCTTCTTTTCTTCTTTGCCTTTTTCTTCTTCTTCTTCTTCTTCTTCTTCTACCTCTTCCTATTCTTCTTCTTCTTCTTCATCTTCATCTTCTGCTTCATCATCATCATCATCATCGTCATCAACATCTTCATCTAGTTCTTCTTCGTCTTCTTTTTCCTCTTCTTCTACTTCTTGTAGTTCTTCTTCTTGTTGTTGTTCTTCTTCTTCCTCTTCTTCTTCTTCTTCATCTTCCTTTTTTTCCTCTTCTTCTTGTTCATTTCCTCCTTCTGCTTCTTCTTCTTCCTTTTCTTCTTCTTCGTCCTCTTCTACTTCTTCTTCTTCTTCCTCTTCTTCTTCTTATTCTTCTTCTTCTTCTTCTTCTTCTTCTTTTCCGTCTTCTTCTTCTTCCTTCTTTTCTTCTTCCTCTTATTTTTCTTCTTCTTATTCTTCTTCCACTACTTCTTGTTCTACTACTTCTCCTTCATGTTCTTCTACTTCTTGTTCATAAACCTCCTCTTCTTCTTCTTATTCTTCTTCTTCTTCTTCTTCTCCAACTTCTTCTTATTCCTCTTCTTCTTTTTCTTCAAATTCTTCCTCTTCTTCTTCTTCTCCTTCTTCTTCTTCTTCTTTCTACTTCTTTTTCTTCTTTTTCTTTCTCTTCTTCTACTTCTTCTTCTTTTTTTTCTTCTTCTACCTCTTCTTCTTCTTCTTCTACCACTACTACTACTTCTTCTCTTTGTTATTATTCTTCTTTTTCTTCTATTTCTTCTTCTTCGTCTACTTCTTCTTCTTCTCCTCCTCCTCCTCCTCCTTCTTCTTCATCATCATCTTCTTCTTCTTCTTCTCTTCTTCTTCTTCTTCTACTTCCTTGTCTTTTTCTTCTTTTTCCTTCACCTCTTCTTCTTCCTCTCCTTCTTCTTCTCCTACTTTTTCTTCTATATTTTCTTTTTCTTTTTCTTCTTCTTCTTCTTCTACTTCTTCTTCTTCTTCTTCTTCTTCTTTTATTTCTTCTTCTTCTTCTTCTTCTTTTTTCTTTTTCTTTTTTTTCTTCTTCTTCTTCTTCTTCCTCCTCCTCCTCATCCTCCTCTTCTACATCACATCTTCTTTTTCTTTTTCTATATTTTCTTCTTCTTCCTCTTTTCTCCCCTTCTTCTTCTTCTTCTTCTTCTTCTTCTTCATCTTCTTCTTCTTCTTCTTCTTCTTCTTCTTATTCTTCTTTTTCTTCCTCTTCTTCTTCTTCTAATTATACTTCTCCTTCTTCATCCTCTTCTTCTTCTTCTTCATTATGTTCTTCTTCTTATTATTATTAATATTCTTCTTCTTCTTCTTCCTCTTCTTGTTCTTATTCATCAAATTCTTTTTGTTCTTGTTCTTCTTCTTCTAGTCTTTTTTGTTTACATCTTCTGCTTGTTCTTGGTCTTCTTCTTCTTATTCTTTTTTTTCTTCATCTTGTAATTCCTCTTCTTTTTCTTCTTCTTTTGTTTCTTCTTCTCCTTATTCTTATTATTCTTCCTCTTGTTCTTCTCCTTCTTCATCTTCTTCTTTTACTTCTGCTTATTCTTCTTCCTCTTCTAATTCTTCTTCTTCTTCTACTTGTACTTCTTCCTCTTCTTCTTCTTGCTCCTCTTCTTCTTGCCCTGCTAATTATTCTTCTTCTTGTTGTTGTTTTCCTTTTTCTTCTTCTTCTACTTCTTCCACTTCTTCTTCTTGTTCTTCTTCCTCTTTTTCCTCATCTCCTTCTTCTTCCTCTTCTTGTTTTTCTTCTACTTTTCTTCTTCTTCTT
>JAIUJO010000580.1:0-10000 GCA_023846275.1 Vanilla planifolia
TCTTCTTCTTCGTCTCTTCTTCTTCTTCTTCAACTTCTTCTTCTCCTCCTCCTTCTTTTTCTTCTTCCTCTTTTACTTCTTCGTCTTCTTCTTCCTTTTCTTCTTCTTCTCTTCTCCTTCCTCATCTACTTCTCTCCTTCTTCTTCTTCTTCTTCTTCTTCTTTTTCTTCTTCTACTTCTTCTTCTGCTCCTCCTCCTTCTCCTTCTTCTTCTTCTTCTTCTTCTTCTTCTCTTCTTCTTCATCGTCTTCCTCTTCTTCTTCTTCTTCTAATTTACTTCTTCTTCTTCTTCTTCTTCTTCTTCTTCTTCTTATTCTTCTTCCTCTTCCTCATGTTCTTCTTCTTCTTCCTCTTGTTCTTTTTCTTAATCCTCCTCTTCCTCTTCTTCTTCTTTCCTTTATTCTACTTATTCTTCTTAATCTACTTCTTCTTCCATTTCTTCTTCTTCTTGTTATTGTTCTTCTTCTTCTTCTTCTTCTTCTTCTCCTTCTTCTTCTTCTTCTTCTTCTTCATCATTCTCTACTTCATCTTCTTCTTCTTCGTCCTTTATTTATTCTTCTTCCTCCTCTTCTTCTTCTTCCTCTTTCTCTTATTCTGCTTCTTCTTCTTAATCTTCTACTTCTTATTCTTCTTCTTTTTCTTCTTCTTCCTCTTCCTCTTCTTCTTTTGCTTCTTCTTCTTCTTCTTCCTCTTCTTCTTGTTCTTGTTCTTGTTCTTATTCTTCTTCTTCTTCTTCATCATCATCTTCTTCTTCTTTGTCTTCTTCTTCTTCTTCTTTTTCCTCTTCTTCTTCAACTTCTTGTTCTTCATCTTCTTCTACTTCTTCAATATTTTCTTCTTCTTCTTCTTCTTCTTCCTGCTCTTCTACTTCTTCTTCTTCCTCTTCCTCTTCTTCTTCTTCTTCTTCTTCTTCTTCTTTTTCCTCTTCTTGTACTTCTTCTACTTTATCTTCTTCTTCTTCTTCTTCTTCTTCTTCTTCCTCTTCTTCTTCTTCCTTCTTCTTCTTCTTCTTCTTCTTCTTCTTCTTCCTCCTCTCCATCCTCTTCTTCTTCTTCTTCTTCTTCTTCTTCTTCTTCTTCTTCTTCTTCTCCCTCTTCTTCTTCTTCTTCTTCTTCCACTTCTTCTTCTCCTTCTTCTTCTTCTTCACCTTCTTCTTCTTCTTCTTCTTCTTCTTCTTCATCTTCTTCTTCTTCTTCTTCTTCATCATCTTCTTCTTCTTCTTCGTCTTCTTCTTCTCATCTTCTTCTTCATCTTCTTCTTCTTCTTCTTCATCTTCTTCTTCTTCTTCTTCTTCATCATCTTCTTCTTCTTCTCTTCTTCTTCTTCTTCTTCATCTTCTTCTTCTTCATCGTCTTCTTCTTCTTCTTCAACTTCTTCTTCTTCTTCTTCTTCATCATCTTCTTCTTCTTCTTCTTCTTCTTCATCTTCTTCTTCTTCTTCATCTTCTTCTTCTTCTTCATCTTCTTCTTCTTCTTCTTCTTCATCTTCTTCTTCTTCTTCTTCTTCTTCTTCTTCTTCTTCATCTTCTTCTTCTTCTTCTTCTTCTTCATCTTCTTCTTCTTCTTCTTCTTCTTCGTCTTCGTCTTCGTCTTCTTCTTTGTCTTCTTCTTCTTCTTCTTCTTCTTCTTCTTCTTCGTCTTCGCCTTCTTCTTCTTCTCTCCTTCTTCTTCTTCGTCTTCTTCATCTTCTTCTTCTTCTTCATCTTCTTCGCCTTCTTTATCTTCTTCATCTACTACATCTTCATCTTCTTCTCTTCTTCTTCTCTTCTTCTTCTTCTTCTTCCTCTTCTTCTACTTCTACTTCTTCTTCTTCTTTTTCTTCTTCTTCTTCCTCTTCTTCTTTCTTCTTATACTACTACTACTTCTTTTTCTTCTTCTTCAACTTCTTCTTCTTCTTCTTTGTCTACTTCTTTTTCTTCTCCTTCTTTTTCTTCTCCTTCTCCTCCTCCTTCACCACTACTTCTTCTTTTTCTTCTTCTTCTTCTTCTTCCTCTCTTCTTCTTCTTCTTCTTCTTCTCCTCCTCCTTTCCTTCTTCCTCTAATTATTTTTCTTCATCTTTTTCTTCTTCTTCTTTCTTCATCTTCCTCATCTTCCTTCTTGTCTTCTCATTATTCTTCTTCTTCTTATATTCTACTTCTTCTTCTGCTTTTTCTTCTTCTTCTTCTTCTTCTTCAGCATCATCTTCTTCCTCTTCCTCTTCTTCTTCTTCTTCTTCTTCTACTATTACTACTACATCTTCATCATCTTCATCTTCTTCTTATTCTTGTTCTTCTTCTTTGTCTTCATTTTCTTCTTCTTGTTTTTCTTCTTCTTCTTTATTTTCTTCCTCTTTTTGTTCTTCATCTTCTTCTCTTGATTCTTCTTCTTCTTCTTGTTCATCATCATCATCTTCTTCTTCTTCTTCTACTACTTGATCTTCTTCTTCATCTTTTTCTTCTTCCTCTTCTGCTTCATCTTCTCCTATTTTAACTTCTTTTCTTTCTTCTTGTTCTTCTTCTCGCTCTACTTCTTCTTCTTCATCTTCTTTTTCATCTTTCTCTTCCTCCACTTCCTCTTCCTCTTCTTCTTCTTCTTCTTCTTCTTCACCTCTTGATGCTCTTTTTTCTTCTCCATCTTCTTCTTATTCTTTTTCTTCTTCTACCTCTTCTTCTCCTTCTTCTTCTTCTTCTTCTTATTCTTCTTTTTCTTCTTCTTATTCTTCTTGTTTTGTTCTTGTTCTACTTCTTCCACTTATTCTTCCACTTCTTCTTCTTCTTCTTCTTCCTCTTCTTCTTGTTCTTCCACTTCTTCTTTTTCTTCTTCTTATACTACTTCTTCTTCTACTTGTTCATCATCATCTTCTACTTATTCTTCTTCTTCTTCTTCTTCTTCTTTATCTTTTTATTTTTCTTCTTCTCCTTCTACTTCTTCTACTTCTTCTTCTTCTTCTTCCTCCTCTTCCTCTTCTTCTTCTTCTTCTTCTTCATCTTTTTCTTTTTCTTTTAGTTCTTCTTCTTCTTCTCTTCCTCCTCTTCCTTCTCTTTCTTCTCCTTCTTCTTCTTTTACTTCTTTGTCTTCTCCTTCTTCTTCTTCTTCTTCTTCTTCTTTCGGCTCTTCTACTTCTTCTTCCTCTTCTTCTTCTTCTTCTTCTTCTTCTCTTCTTCCTCTTCCACTTCTTCTTCTTCTTCTTCTTCAACTTTTTCTTCCTCTTCTTCTACTTCTTTTACTGCTTCTTCTTCCACTTCTTTCATCTTCTTCTTCTACTACTACTACTTTTTCTTCTCCTTCAACTTCTTCTTCTTGTTCTTCTTCTTCTTCTTCTTCGTCTTCCTCTTTTTCTTCTCCTTCTTTTTCTTCTCCTTCTCCTCCTCCTTCTCAACTGCTTCTTCTTCTTCTATTTCTTCTTCCTTTTCTTCTTCGTCTTCTTCTTCTTCTTCCTCTCTTCTTCTTCTTCTTCTTCTCCTCCTTTCCTTCTTCCTCTCTTTCTTCTTCTTCATATTTTTCTTCTTCTTCTTCTTCTTGATCTTCTTCTTCTTCTTTGTCTTCTCATTCTTCTACTTCTTCTACTACTTTTTCTTCTTATTATTAATATTATTATTATTATTATTATTCTTTTCTCCTTCTCCATCTTCGTCTACTTCTACTTTCTCTCCTTCTTCTTTTTTCTTCTTCTTCTTCTTCTTCAGCATCATCTTCTTCCTCTTCCTCTTCTTCTTCTTCTTCTTCTTCTACTACTACTACTACTACTACTACTTCTTCTTCATCATCTTCATCTTCTTCTTGTTGTTCTTCTACTTCTTCGTCTTCATCTTCTTCATCTTGTTTTTCTTCTTCTTATACTTCTTCATCATTTTTTTCTTCATCTTCTTCTTCTTCTTCTTCTTCTCCTTGATCTTCTTCTTCTTCTTCTTCCTCCTCTTCCACTTCATCTTCTTCTTCTTTAACTTCTTTTCTTTCTTCTTGTTCTTCCTCTTGCTCTATTTCTTCTTTTTCATCTTCTTTTTCAGCTTCCTCTTCCTCCCCTTCCTCTTCTTCTTCATCTTCTTCACCTCTTGATCCTCTTTTTTCTTCTCCATCTTCTTCTTATTCTTTTTCTTCTTCTTCTTGTTCTTCTTCTTCTTCAACTTATTCTTCCACTTCTTCTTCTTCTTCTTCTTCTTCTTCTTCCACTTCTTCTTGTTCTTCCACTTCTTCTTTTTCTTCTTCTAATACTACTTATTCTTCTACTTCTTCATGCTCATCTTCAACTTCTTTACCTTCTTCTTCTTCTTCTTTTCCATCTTCATGTTTTTCTTCTTCTCCTTCTACTTCTTCTTCTTCTTCTTCTTCTTCTTCATCTTCTTCTTCATCTTCCTCTTCTTCGTCTTCTACTTCTTCTTCTCTTCCTCCTCTTCCTTCTCCTTCTTGTCCTTCTTCTTCTTCTTTTTCTTCTTCTTTGTCTTCTTCTTCTTCTTTTTCTTCTTCTTCTTTTTCATCTTCATCTTTTCTTTTTTCTTCCTCTTCTTCTTATTCTTGTTCTTCTTCTTCTTCTACTTCTTCTTTTTGTTATTCTTCTTCTTCTTTTTTTTCTTCTTCTTCTCCTTCTTCTGCTTCTCCTTCTTCTCCTTCACCTTCTTCTTTCTCCTCCTTCTTCTTCTTCTAGTTCTTCTTCTTCTTCTTTAACTTCTTCTACTTCTTTTTCTTCTTCTGCTTCATCTTCTTCTTCTTCTTCCCCTTCCCCTTCTTCATTCTTCTTCTTCTTCTTCTTCTTCTTCTTGCTATTCTTTAAAATCTTCTTTTTCTTCTTCTTCTTCATCTTCTTCACCTTTTTGATCTCCTTCTTCTTCTTCTCCTAGTCCTTCTCCTTCTTCTTCATCTCCTTCATTTTTCCTCTTCCACTTCTTTTTCTTTTTCTTCTTCTTCATCCACTTCTTCTTCTTCCTCTCTTCTTCTTCTTCTTCTTCTTTTGCTCCTCCTCCTCGTCCTCCTACTCCTTCTTTTTCTTCTTCGTTTTCTCCTTCCCCTTTTTCTTTGTCTTCTTCTTCTTCTTCTTCTTCTCCTTCTCTTTCATTTCCTTCTTCTTCCTCTTCTTCTTCTTCTTCTTTCTCTCTTCTCTTCTTCTTCTTCTCTTCTTCTACTTCTTCTTCTACTTCTTCTTCTTCTTCTTCTTCATCTTCTTCTTCTCTTCAACTTCTTCTTCTTCCTCTTCTTTTCTTCTTCTTCCTATTTTTCGTAATCTTCATCTACTTCAACATCTTCTTCTTCTTCTCTTCTTCTTCTTCTTTTACCTCCTCTTCTACTTCTTCTTTTACTTCTTTTTCATATTCGTTCTCTAGTTCAACTTCTTCTTCTTCTTCATAACCTACTTCTTCCCTTTCTTCCACCTCTTCTTCTTCTTCATCTTCTTCTTCCCTCTTCTTCTTCTTCTTCTACTTTGTCTCCTTCTTCTTTTTCTTCTTCTTCTTCTTCTTCTGCTTTTGCTTCTTCTTGTTCTTCTCCTTCTTCTTCTTCTTTTATTTCTTCTTCTTCTTCTTCTCCTCCTCCTACTCCTCTTCCTCCTCCTTCATCTTCTTTTTCTTCTCTTTCTTCTTTTTCATCTTCTTTTTCTTCTTCCCTTCTTCTTTGCCTTCTTCTTCTTCTTCAACTTCTACTTCCCCCTTCGTTTCTTCATCTTCTTCTTCTTCTTCATTTTCTTCATCTTAATCTTCTTCCTCATCTTCCTCTACTTCTACTACTACTTTTC
Source organism: Vanilla planifolia (assembly GCA_023846275.1). Lineage (NCBI taxonomy): Eukaryota > Viridiplantae > Streptophyta > Magnoliopsida > Asparagales > Orchidaceae > Vanilla > Vanilla planifolia. The sequence goes on from JAIUJO010000580.1 coordinate 5,701, forward strand.
TTCTTCTTCATCTTCTTCATGATTTTCTTCTTCTTTTTCTTCTTCTTCTTCTCCTTCGTCTTCTTCTTCTTCTTCTTCTTCTTCTCCTCTAGTACTTCTTCTTTTCTTCTTCTTCTTCTTCTTCTTCTTCTTCTTCTACTCTACTTCTTCTTATTCTTCTTATTCTACTTCTTTGTCTTCTTCGTCTACTACTACTTCATCTTCTATTTCTTCTTCTTCTTCTTCTTTTACTACTTCATCATCTTTTACTTCATCTTCGACTTCTTTGTCTTCTTCTTCTTCTTCCTCTTTGTCTTCTTCTGCTTCTTCTTCTCCTCCTCCTCCTTCCTCTTCTTCTTTTCCTTCTTCTTTTTCGTCTTCTTCATCTTCTTCTCCTTCTTTTAATTCTTCTTCTTCTTCTTCTTTTTTCTCCTACTCCTTCTTCTTCTTCTTTTCATTTTTCTTCCACTTCTGCTTATTCTTCTTCTTCTTCTTTATTCTACTTCTTCTTCTCCTTATTCTTCTTCTTCTGCTGCTTCTTCTTCTTCTTTTTCTTCTTCTTCTTCTACTTCTTCTTCTTCTCCTTCTCCTTCTTCTATCTTCTTCTTCTTCTTGTTCTTCTTCTACTTCTTCTTCTTCTTTAACTTCTTCTTCTTCTTCTTTTTCTTATTCTTCTTCTTCTTCTTCTTCCACTTCATCTTCTTCTTCTTCTCCTTCTCCTTCATCTTTCTCCTTGTTCTTCTTTTTCCTCTTCTTTAACATCTTTTTCTTCTTTTTCTTCTTCTTCTTCTTCTTCTCTTAGTCCCCCTCCTTCTTTTTCATCTCCTTCATCTTCCTCTTCTACATCTTCTTCTTTTTCTTGCTCTTCTTCCTCTACTTTATCTTCTTCTTGTTCCTCTATTTCTTCTTCTTCTTCTTCATCTCTACCTCCCCGTTCCGCTTCTGCAACTTCTTCTTCTTCTCCTTTCTTCTTGCTCTTCTTCTTCGACTTCTTCTTCCTCCTCATCTTCTTCTCCTTCTGTTTCCTTTTCTTCTTCTTCTTCTTCTTCTTCTTCTTCTTCTTTTTAATCTTCTCTACTTCTTCTTCTTCTTCTTCTTCATATTCTTATTTTTCTTCTTCTTCTTCTACATCTTTTTCGTCTTCCTCTTCTTCCTCTTCTTCTTCTTCTCCTTCTTCTTCTTCTTTTACATCTTTTTCTTCTGCTTCTTCTTCTTCTTCTTCCTCTTCTTTTTCTTCATCTTCTTTATCTTCTACTTCTTGTTCTTCTACTTCTCCTTCAGCTTCTTCTTGTTCAACTTTTTCTTCTTCTTCTTCTTCTTCTTCTTCTTCTCCTACTCCGTCTTCTTTTTCTTCTTCTTCTTCTCCTTCTTCTTTTTCTTCTTCTCCTTCTCCTTCTTCTTTTTCTTCTACGTCTTCTTCTTTTTTTGTTGTTGTTCTTCTTCTACTACTACTATTAGTACCATAAGTACTTCTTCTACTCCTTGTTCTTCTTCTTCACCTTCCTCTTATTCTTCATTTTCTTCTTATTCTTCTTATTCTTCTTCATAATCATTTTCTTCTTCTTCTTCGTCTACTTCTTCTTCTTCTTCCAATTCTTCTTCTTCTTCTTCTTCTTCTTCTTCTTCTTCTTGTTGTACTTCTTCTTCTTCTTTTACTTCTTCTTCACCATCTTCTTCTTCTTCTTCTTCTTCTTCCACTTCTTCTTCTTCCTCTTCTTCTTCTTCTTCTTCTTCCTCTTCTTCTTCTTCTTCTTGTTCCTCTTCTTCTACTTCTTCCACCACCACATCTTCTTCTGCTTCTTCTTCTTCTTCGTCTTTCTTCTTCTCCTACTACTACTTCGTTTTCTTCTTCTTCAAATTCTTCTTCTTGTTGTTTTTCTTCCTCTTCTTCTTTTTCTTCTCTTTCTTCTTCTTCTTCTCCTCCTCATTCTCCTTCTCCCATTGCTTCTTCTTCTTCTTTTTCTTCTTCTTTTTCTTCTTCTTCGTCTTCTTCTTCTTCTCCTTCTTACTCACTTCTTCTTCTTCTTCCTCTTCTCCTTCTTCTCCTTTCCTTCTTCCTCTCCTTCTTCTTCTTCTTCTTTTCTTCTTCTTCTTCATCCTTTTCTCATTATTCTTCTTCTTCTTATTATTCTACTACTTCTTCTGCTTCTTCTTCATCTTATTATTTTTATTATTATTCATCTACTCCTTCACCTACTTCGCCTTCTTCTTCTTCATCTTCTTCTACTTTTTCTTCTTCTTTTTCTTCTTCTTCTTCCTCTTCTTGTTCTTCTTCTTCAACATCATCTTCTTCCTCGCTCTTCTTCTTTCCTTCTTCTTCTTCTTTTTCTTCTTCTTCTTTTCTACTTCTTCATCATGTTCATCTTCTTCTTGTTCTTCTTCTTCTTCTTCGTCTTCTTCTTCTTCTTCTTCTTCTTCTTCTACTTGTTCTTCTCCGTCTTCTTCTTCATCTTGTTGTTCTTAATCATCATCTTCTTCTTCTTCTTCTTATTCTTATTCTTCTTGTTTCTTCTTCTTTTACTTGATCTTCTTCTTCGTCATCTTCTTCTTCTTCTTTAACTTCTTCTCTTTCTTCTTCTTCTTCCTCTTCCTCTTCTTCTTCTTCTTATTGCTCTTCATCTTCTTCATCTTCTTCTTCATCTTCCTCTTCCTCCTCTTCCTCTTCTTCTTCTTCTTCATCACCTCTTGATCCTCTTTTTCTTCTCCATCTTCTTCTTTTCTTTTTTTTCTTCTTCTTCTTCTTCTTCTTCTCCTTCTTCTTCTTCTTCTTCTTCTCTTTCTTCTTCTTCACCTTATTTTTCAACTTCTTCTTCTTCTTCTTCTTCTTCTACTTCTCCCACTTCTTCATCATCAACTTCTACTTCTTCTTCTCCTTCTTCTTCTTCTTTATCTTCTTGTTTTTCTTCTTCTCCTACTACTACTACTTCTTCTTCTTCTTCTTCTTCTGCTTCTTCTTCTTCTTCCGCTTCCTCTTCTTCTTCTTCTTCTCTTCCTCCTCTCCGTTCTCCTTCAACTTGTCCTTCTGTTTCTTTTTTTTCTTCTTTGTCTTCTTCTCCTTCTTCTTCTTCTTCTTCTTCATATTCCTCTTTTCATTTTTCTTCCTTTTATTCTTATTCTTCTTCTTCTTCTTCTTCTTCTTTTCTTCTACTTCTTCTTCTTCTTTTTCTTGTTCTTCATCTTCTGCTTCTTCTTTTTCTCTTCTCCTTCTTCTTTCTTCTGCATCTTCCTCTTCTACTTCTTCTTCTTCTTTAACTTCTTCTTCTTCATCTTCTTCTACTTCTTCTTCATTCGCTTCATCTTCTTCTTCTTCTCCTTCCCCTTCTTCTTTCTTCTTCTTATTGTAATTTTTTTCTCATCTTTAACATCGTCTTCTTCTTCTTCTTCTTCTCCTTGTCCTTCTCCTTCTTCATCTCCTTCATCATCCTCTTCCACTTCTTCTAATTTTTCTTCTTTTTCTTCCTCTTCTTCTTCTTCTTCCCCTTCCTCTTTGTCTTGTTGTTCTACTTCTTCATCTTCCTCTTCTCCTTTTATTTTCTTCTTCTTCTTCTTCTTCTTCTTCTTCTTCTTCTTTGTCTTCTTCTTCTTTTCCTTCATCTTCTTCTTCATCTTCTACTTCTTCTTCTTCTTCTTCTCCTTCTACTTCTTCCTGTTCATTTTGTTCTTCCTCCTATTTTTTGTAATCTTCATCTACTTCATTATCATCTTCTTCTTCTTCTTCTTTTACCTCCTCTTCTACTTCTTCTTCTTCTTCTTCTCCTTCTTCTTCTTCTTCTTCTTCTGCTTCTTCATCTTCTTCTTCTACTTCTTGTTCTTATTCTTCTTTTAACTTCCATCCAACCACAACGCCTCTCAATCTTCAACTTCCTTTCTTCTTCTTCTTCTCCTTCTATTTCTTCTTCTTCTTCTTCTTCTTGTTCTTCTTCTTCGTCATCTACTTTTCTTTCTTCTTCTTCTTGTTCTTTTTCTTCTTCTCTTCTTCTACTACTACTCTCTTCTTCTTCTTCTTCTCCTCTCTCCTCCTCCTTGTTTTCTTTTTTTTCTTCTTCCTCTTCTTCTTCTTCTTCTTTTTCTTCGTCTTCTACTACTAATACTACAACTTTTCTCCTCTTGTTCTTCATCCACATCTTCTCTTCTTCTTCTTCTTCTTCTTCTTTTTCTTCTTCTTCTTTTCCTTCTTCTTCTTCTTCTTCTTCTTCTTCTTCAACTTCCTTTGATTCTACTTCATCTTCTTCTCCTTTTTCTTCTTCTTCTTCTTCTTCTTCTTCTTCTTCTTCTTCTTGTTCTTCTCCTTCTTTATCTTATTCTACTTCTTATTCTTCTT
>JAIUJO010000580.1:22500-25000 GCA_023846275.1 Vanilla planifolia
CTTCTTCTTCATATTCTTCTTTTTCTTCTTCTCCTTCATTTTCTTCTTCTACTATTACTAATACTTCTCCTTTTTCTCATTTTTCATTTTCTCCTTCTACTTAATTTTCTTCTTCTTCTTCTACTTCATAACCATCATCTTCTTCTTCTTCTTTTTATTCTTCTTATTCTTCTTCTTCTTCTTCTTTTTCTTATTTTTCTTCTTCTTTTAATTCTTCCCCTTCTTCTTCTTCTTCTTCTTCTTCTTCTTCTTATTCTTCTTCTTTTACTTTTCTTCTTGTTCTTCTACTACTTCTTATTCTTCTTCTTCTTCATCCTCTTCTTCTTCTTCTTCTTCTTCTTCTTCTTTTTCTTCTTCCTATTCTTCTTCTTCTTCTTCTTCTTCTTCTCCATCTACCTTTTCTTCTTCTTCTTCTTCTTCTTCTCCAATCTACCTCTTCTTCTTTTTCTCCATTTTCTACTTCTTCTCCTTCTTTGTCTTCTTCTTCTTCTTCTTCCTCTACTTCTTCTTCTCCTCCTCCACCACCTCCAACTTCTTCTTATTCTTCTTCTTATACTTTTTCTTCTTCTTCTTCTACTTCATCTTCAAATTTTTCTTCTTTTCCTTCTTCTACTTCATGTTCTCCTACTTATTCTCCTTCTTCTTGTACTACAAGTTCTTCTTCTCCTCCTTGTTCTTCTTCTTAAATTTCTTCTTCTTCTTTTTCCTCTTCTTCTTCTTCTTTTACATCTTCTTCATAATCAATATCTTCTTCTTCTTCTTCTTCTTCCTCTTCAACTTCATCTTCTACTTCTTCTTCTTCATCTTCTTCTTCTTCTTCTTTTTCTTCTTCATCTTCTTCTTCTTCTTCTTTTTCTTCTTCATCTTCTTCTTCTTCTTCTTCTTCGTCTTTGTCTTCTTCTTCTACTTTTCTTCTTCTGCCTCCACTTCTACTTTCGCTTCTTCCACTTCTTCCTCTTCCTCTTTGTCTTCTTCTTCTTCATCTTCTAAACCACCTTCTACTTTATCTTATTCTCCTTCTACTTTATTTTATTCTTCTTCTTCATCTTCTTCTTGCTCTTCATCTACTTCCTTTCTTCTTCTTCTTCTTCTTCTTCTTCTCCTTCTTCTTCTTCTTCTCCTTCCTCTTCTTCTTCACCTTCTTTTTCTTCTTACTCTTCCTCTTCTTCTTCTTCTTCCTCTTCATGTTCTTCCTCTTCTTCCTCTTCTTCTTCTTCTTCTTGGCCTTCATCTTCTTCTTCGTCCTCTTTTTCTTCTTCTTCTTATTATTATTCTTATTCTTATTCTTCCTCACCATCTTCCTGTCCATCTTCTTCTTCTTCTCCATCTCTTTCTTCTACTTCTTCCTTTTCACCTCCTCCTCCTTCTTCCTCTCTTTGTTTTCTTCTTCTTCTTCTTTTTCTTCATCTTATACTTCTTCTTCTTCTTCTTATTCTTCTTCTTCTACTTATTTTCCCTCATCCTCCACTTCTTATTCGTCTTCTTCTTCCTCTACTTCTTCTTCCTCTCCTTCTTCTTCTTCTTCTACTACTACTACTTCTTCTTCCTCTTTCTCTTCTTCTTCTCCTTCTTATTCTTCTTCTTCTTCTTCTTCTTCTTCTTCTACTACTACTACTACTACTACTACTATTACTAAAACTTCTCCTCCTTTTTCTTCTTTTTTTTTCTTCTTCTTCATAATCATCATCATCTTCTTCTTCTTCTTCTTCTTCTTATTATTCTTCTTCTTCCAGTACTACTTCTTCTTCTTCTTCTTTCTTATTTTTCTTCTTCTTTTTCTTATTGCCCTTCATCTTCGTCTTCTACTACTTTTCTTCTTGTTCTTCTACTACTTCTTCTTCTTATTCTTCTTCTTCTTCATCCTCTTCTTCTTGTTCTTCTTCTTCTTCTTCTTCCACTTCTTCTTCTTCTTCTTCTTCTTTTTCTTTTTCTTCTCCATCTACCTGTTCTTCTTCTTCTTCTTCTTCACCTTCTTCTTCCTCTTCTCCATCTAGCTCTTCTTCTTTTTCTACTTCTTCTCCTTCTTTGTCTTCTTCTTCTTCTTCTTCCTCTACTTCTTCTTCTCCCCCTACTCCTCCTCCATCTTCTTCTTATTCTTCTTCTAATACATCTTCTTCTTCTTCTTCTTCTTCACATTTTTCTTCTTTTTCTTCTTCTACTTCACCTTCTAATACTTATTCTTCTTCTTCCTGTACTACTAGTTCTTCTTCTTCATCATTCTTCTTCTTCAATTTCTTCTTCTTCTTCTTCCTCTTCTTCTTTCTTCTTCTTCTTCTTCTTCCTCTTCAACTTCTTCTTCATCTTCTACTTCTTTTTCTTCTTCTTCTTCTTCCTCCGCCTCCTCTACTTCTTCATCATCTTCTTCTTCTTTTTGTTCTTCATCTTCTACTTCTTCTTCTTCTTCTTTGTCTTCATCTTCTTCTTCTTCTTCTTCTTTTTCTTCTTCAACCTTCATCTACTTTTTCTTTGATTTCTTCCTCTTCGTCGTTTTCTTCTTCTT
>JAIUJO010000580.1:42500-55000 GCA_023846275.1 Vanilla planifolia
ATTCTTCTTTTTCATTAACATCTTCTTCTTCTTCTTCTTCCTCTTCTTCTTCGTCCTCTTCTTTTTCTTCGTCTTATTCTTCTTCATCTACTTCTTCTTATTCTTCTTCCTATTCTTCTTCATCTTCTTCTTCAATATCTACTTCTTCTTCTTCTTCTTCTTCTCCATCTTCTACTTCGACTTCTTCTTCTTTTCTTCTTCTACTTCTTTGTCTTCTTCTTCTTTGTATTCTTCTTCTTCATAATCTTTTTCCACTTATTTTTCTTCTTCTTGTTTATTTTCTTCTTCTTCTTCTTCTACTTCTCCTTCTCCTTCTTCAACTTCTTCTTCTTTTTCTTTTTCTTCTTCTTCTTCTCCTTCTTCAACTTCTTCTTCTTCTTCCACTACTTCTTTTTTATCATCATCGCCATCTTCTACTTCTTCCTCCTCTTCTTCTTCATCATTTTGTTTTTTTGTCTTATTCTTCTTCTTCTTCTTCTTCTTCTTCTTCTTCCTCGTCTTCTTCTACTTCAACTTCTTCTTCTTCTTCTTCGTCTTCTTCTTTGTCTTCTTCTTCTTCGTCTTCTTCTTCTTCTTCTTCTTCTTCTTCCTCTTCCTCGTCTTCTTCTTTTTCGTCGTCTTCTTCTTCTTCATTTTCATCTTCTCCTTATATTCCTCTTCTTCTTCTTGTTCTTCATCATCTTATTTATCTTCTTCTTTTCCTCATCTTCTTCTTCTTCTTCTACTTCTTCTTTTTCATTATTATAATCATCATCATCATAATAATCTTTTTCTTCTTCTACTTCTTCTTTTCCTTCTTCGACCTCTTCTCATCTTCTCCTTGTCCTCCTTCATCATCATCATCTTCTTCTTGTTCTCCTTCTTGTTCTTATTCTTCTTCTTCTTCTTCTTCATCATTTTTTTCATCTTCTTCTTCCTGTTATTCGTAAACTTTGTCTTCCTTTTCTACTTCTTCTTCCACTACCTCCTCTTTTTCGCCTTCTTCAACTTCTTCTTTTTCTTCTTCTTCATCTTCACCTTCTTTTCTTCTTGTTCTTGTTCTTCTTCTTTTTCTTCTTCTTCTTCTTCTTCTTCTCGTTCTTCAAAAACTTCTTCTTCTTCTACATCTTTGTCTTCTTTTTCTTCATCTTAGTCTTCTTCTACTTCTTCTTCTTCCTCTTCTTCTTCTTCCCCTTCTTCATGTTCCACAATTTTCTTTTCTTCGTGATCTTCTTCATCATCATCCGCTTCTTCTTCTTCTTCTTCTTCTTCTTCTAATTCTAATTCTTCTTCTTTTTACTTTTCTCCTTCTTTGTCATCATCATCTTCTTCTTCTTCTTCTTCCCCTTCTCTTTCTTCTCTTCTGTGTTCTTCTTCGTCGTTCCTTTCTCTTCTTTTTCTTCTTCTTTTTGTTTTTCTTCCTTTCTTCTTCTTCTTCTTCTTTGTCGTTTTTCTACTTCTTCTTCTTCTTCTTCTTCTTCTTCATCTTCCCCTTCTTCCTTTTCCCCTTCTTCCTTTTCCCCTTCTTCCTTTTCCATTTCTTCGTCATCTTCTTTGCCTTCTTCTTCTTCTTGTTCTTCTTTATCTTCTTCTACTGCTTCTTCATCGTCATCAACATGTTTTTTTTCTTCTTCCCCAACTTCTTCCTCTACTTCTTTTTATTCTTCTTCTTCTTCTTGTCTTCTTCTCCTACTTCTTCCTCTTCTTTTCCTTCTTCTTCTTCTTCGTCTTCTTCTCCGCTTCATCTTCTTCTTCTTCTTCTTCTTCCACTTCTTGATCTTCTACTTCTTCATCTTCTGCATCTTTATCTTCTTCTTCTTCTTCATCTTACTCTAATTCTTCTTCTTCTTCTACTTCTACTTCTTCTTCTCCTTCTACTAATTTTTTTTCTTCTTCTTCTCCTTCTTTCTCTTCATCTTCTTCCACTTCTTCCTCTTCTTCTTCTTCTTCCTCTTCATCACCTTCTTCTTCTTCTTTTCTATCTCTTCATCTTCTTTTTCTTCTTCTTCTTCTTCTTCTTCTTCTTTTTCTTTTTCTACTTCTTTTCCTTCGTCTTCTCCTTCTTTTTCTTCTTCTTCTTCCTCTCCTTCTTCTTCTTCTTCTTCTCCCCCTTGTCCTCTTTTTTTTCTTCTTTTGTTCTTCTTCTTCTTCTTCTTCTTCTTCTTCTTCGTCTTCTTCTCCTTCTTCAACTTTTTCTTCTTCTTCTTCTTCCTCTTTTTCTTCCAGTTCTTTGTTTTCTTCATCTTCTTCTTCTTCTTCTTCTTCTTTTCTATCCCTTCTTCTTCTCTTTCTTCTTCTTTTTCTTCTTTTTCTTCTTATTTTTCTTTTCCTTCTTCTTTTCCTTCTTCCCCTTCTTTTTCTTCTTCTTCTTCTTATTCTTATTCTTCTTCTTCTTCTTCTTCTCCCCCTACTTGTCCTCCTTTTTCTTCTTATTTCTTCTTCTTCTTCTTCTTATCCTTCTTCTTCTTCTTCTTCTTCTCCTTCATCACCTTTTTCTTCTTGTTCTTCTTCTTCGTCTTCTTCTTCTTCTTCATCATCTTCTTCTTCTTGTTCTTCTTTATCATCCTCAACTACTACTTCTTTGTCTCCTTCTTATTCTCTTTATTCTTCTTCTTATTCTTCTTATTCTTCTTCTTTGTCTTCTTCTTCTTCTTCTTCTCCACCTCCTCCTCGTCCTCTACTTCTTCTTCTTCTTCTTCTTCGTCTTCTTCTTCTTCTTCTTCTTCTTCTTCTTCTTCATCTTCATCTTACTCTAATTCTTCTACTTCTTCTTCTTCTTCCCCTTCTACTAATTTTGTTTTCTTTTTCTTCTTCTCCTTCTTTCTCTTCAACTTCTTCTTCTACTTCTTCTTTTTCTTGTTCTTCATCGTCTTCTTCTTCTTCTTCATCTTCTTTTCTATTTCTTCCTTTTCTCTTTCTTCTTTTTCTTCTTCTTCTTCTTCTTCTTCTTCTTCTTCTTCTACTCGTTCTTATTCTCCATCTTTTTATTCGACTTCTTCTTTTTCTTCTTCTTCTTCTTCCCGTTCTTCTCCTCCTTCTCTTTCTTCATCTTTTTTCTTCTTCCTCTTCTTTTTCTTCATCTTCTCCATCTTCTTCTTCTTCTCCTTCGCCTTTTTCTTCTTCTTCTTCTTCTTCTTCTTCTTCTTCTTCGTCTTCTTCTTCTTCTTCTTCTTCTTCTACTACTACTACTACTTCTTTGTCTTCTTCTTCTACTTCTTTGTCTTTTTCTTCATCTGCTTCTTCATCCTCTTCGTCTTCTTCTTCTTCTTCTTGATCTTCTTCTTCTTCTTCCTTTTCTTCTTCTTGTTCTTCTTTTTCATCTTCTTCTTCTTCATCATCATTGTCTTCTTATTCTTGTTCTCCTTCTTCTTCCTCATATTCTTCTTCTCATTCATCTTCTTCTTCTCCTTCATCTTCTTCTTCTCCATCATCTTCTTCTTCTCCTTCATCTTCTTCTTCTTCCTCTTCTTCTCCTTCTCTTTCTCCCTCTTCTTCTTCTTCTTCTTCTTCATCTTCTTATTTCCCTTATTCTTCATCCTCTTCTTCCCTATCTTCTAATTCTCTTTCTCTTTCTTCTACTTCTTCTTCTCTTTCTCTGTCTTCTTCTTATTCTTCTCATTCTTCATCTTCTTCTTCATCTTCTTCTTCTTCTTCTTATTTTTCTTCTTCTTCTTATTCTTATTCTTCTTCTTCTTCATCTTCTTCTTTTTCACCTTCTTCTTTCTCTTCTTCTTCTTCGTCTTCTTCTTCTTCTTCCACTTCTTCAAAATCATTTTCTTCTTCTACTTCTTCTTCATCTTCTCCTTTTTCTTCTACTTCTTCCTCTTCATCATCTTCTTCTTCCTCCTCCTCTTCTTCTTTTTCTTCTACCTCTTCTTCCACTTCATCATCATCATCATCTTCTTATTCTTCTTCTACTCTCTCTTCTACTTCTTCTTCTTCTTTCTATTCTTGTTCTTCTCCTTCGTCATCTTCTTCTTCATCATCTTCTTCCTCTTCTTCATCTTCTTCTTCTTCTTCTTTTTCTTCTTCTTCTTCTTCTTCTTTCTATTCTTGTTCTTCTTCTTTGGCTTCTTCATCTTCTTCTTCAGCCTGATCTTTATCTTCCTTCGCCTTCTTCTTCTTAGTCATCTTCTTCTCTTTCTTCTTCTTCCTCTTCTCCCTCTTTCTCTTTTTTGCCTTCTTCTTGTTTGTCTCTTCTTCTTCTCCTTCTTCATCTTCTTCTTCAACATCATACGCATCATCATCATCATCTTCTTCTTCTTCTTCTTCATCATTATCTTCTTCTTCTTCTTCTTCAACTTCTTCTTCTTCCTCTTCTTCTCTTTCTACTTCTCCTTCTTCTTCCACTTCTTGTTCTTCTACTACTTCAACTTATTCTTCTTCTTCTTCTTCTTCTCTTCTTCTTCTTCTTCTCTTTTTCTTCTTCTTCTCTTCTTCTTCTTCTTCTACATCTAGTTCTTCATCTTCTTCTTCATCTTCTCCTTCTTCTTCTTCGCCATCTTCTTCTCCTTCTTCGACTTCTTTCTTTTCTTCTTCATTTTCCTGTTCTTTTTCTTCTATTTCTTCTATTTCTTTTTCTTTTTCTTCTTCTTCTCCTTCTTCTACTCCTCTATCTTCTTTTTTTCTTTTTCCTCTTCTTCTTCTTCTTCTTCCATCCTCGTCCTCCTTCTTTTTCTTCTTCTTTTCTTCTTCTTCTTCTTCTTCTCCTTCTTCTTCTTCTTCTTCTTCTTCTTATTCATCTTCTTCATATCCTTCTTCTTCTTCTTCTTCTACTTCTTCTTCATCATCATCTTCTTCTTCTTCTTCTTCTTCTTTGTCTTCTTCATCATTTTCTTCTTCATCTTCTCCTTCATCATCATCATCTTCTTCTTCTTATTATTCTTCTTCTTCTCTTTCTACTTCTTCCCCTTCTTCCATTTCTTCTTCTTCCTCTTCTTTGGCTTCCACTTCTTTATCTTTCTATTTTTCAACTTTTTCTTCTTCATCATCTTCTTTTTCATCATCATCATCATCTTTTTCTTCTTCTACTTCTTCTTCTTCTTCTTCTTCCAATTCCTCTCCTTCTCCTTCTTCTTTTTATTCTTTTCCTTTTTTTCTCATATTCTACTTCTCCTTCATCATCTTCTTCTTCTTCTTCTTCTTCTTCTTCTTCTTCTTTTTCTTCTTCTCCATCTCCTACTTCTTATTCTTCTTCTTCTTCTTCTTCTTCTTCTTCCACCTCTTCTTCTTCTTCTTCTTCCCCTTATTGTTCAACCTCTTCTTCTTTGTCCTTTACCTCTACTTCTTTGTCATCATCTTCTTCTTCTCCTTCTTCTTCTTCTTCTTCTTCTTTTACTTCTTCTTATCTTTCTTCTCCTTCTAATTCTTGTTCTTCTTCTTCTTCGTCAAATTCTTTTTCTTCTTCCTCTTCTTCTTCATCTTCTTCTTCTTCTTGTTCGCCTTCTTCTTCTTCTTCTTCTTCTCCTTTAGTTTCTTCTTCTTCTTCTTCTTCTTTTGTTTCTCCTTCTTCTTCAACTTCTTCTTCTTCTTCTTCTTATTCTTCTTTTTCTTCTTCTTCTTCTTCTTCTTTGTCTTCTTGTCCTTCTTCCTCTCCTTCAAAATCTTTTTCTTCTTCTTCTTCTTCTCCGTCTTCATCTTCTTCTTCTTCTTCTTCTTCTCCTTCTACTTTTTCCTCTTTTTGTTCTTCTCCTCCATCTTCTTCTTCTTCATCTACATCATCTTAATCATCTTCTTAGTCATCTTTCTCTCTTTCTTCTTCATCTACTTCTTCTTCTTCTACTTCTTCTCCTTCTTCTTCCTCTTCATCTGCTTCTTCTTCACCTCCTTTTTCGTTGTCTTCTTCCTCTTCTTCATCATCATCTTCTTCTTCTTCTTCTTCTTCTTCTTCTTCCTCTTCTCCCTCTTCTTCCTCTTCTTCTTATTCTTGTTCGTCATTTTCTTCTTCTTCTTCTTATACTTCTTCTTCTTCTTCCATCCTCGTCCTCCTTCTTCTTCTTCTTCTTCCATCCTCGTCCTCCTTCTTTTTCTTCTTCTTTTCTTCTTCTTCTTCTTCTTCTCCTTCTTCTTCTTCTTCTTCTTCTTATTCATCTTCTTCATATCCTTCTTCTTCTTCTTCTTCTACTTCTTCTTCATCATCATCTTCTTCTTCTTCTTCTTCTTCTTTGTCTTCTTCATCATTTTCTTCTTCATCTTCTCCTTCATCATCATCATCTTCTTCTTCTTATTCTTCTTCTTCTTCTCTTTCTACTTCTTCGCCTTCTTCCATTTCTTCTTCTTCCTCTTCTTTGGCTTCCACTTCTTTATCTTTCTATTTTACAACTTTTTCTTCTTCATCATCTTCTATTTCATCATCATCATCATCTTTTTCTTCTTCTACTTCTTCGTCTTCTTCTTCTTCCAATTCCTCTCCTTCTCCTTCTTCTTCTTATTCTTTTCCTTTTTTTCTCATATTCTACTTCTCCTTCATCATCATCTTCTTCTTCTTCTTCTTCTTCTTCTTCTTTTTCTTCTTCTCCATCTCCTACTTCTTATTCTTCTTCTTCTTCTTCTTCCACCTCTTCTTCTTCTTCTTCTTCCCCTTATTGTTCAACCTCTTCTTCTTTGTCCTTTACCTCTACTTCTTTGTCATCATCTTCTTCTTCTCCTTCTTCTTCTTCTTCTTCTTCTTTTACTTCTTCTTATCTTTCTTCTCCTTCTAATTCTTGTTCTTCTTCGTCTTCGTCAAATTGTTTTTCTTCTTCCTCTTCTTCTTCATCTTCTTCTTCTTCTTGTTCGCCTTCTTCTTCTTCTTCTTCTTCTCCTTTAGTTTCTTCTTCTTCTTCTTCTTCTTTTGTTTCTCCTTCTTCTTCAACTTCTTCTTCTTCTTCTTCTTATTCTTCTTCTTCTTCTTCTTCTTCTTCTTCTTCTTCTTCTTCTTCGTCTTCTTGTCCTTCTTCCTCTCCTTCAAAATCTTTTTCTTCTTCTTCTTCTTCTCCGTCTTCATCTTCTTCTTCTTCTTCTTCTTCTCCTTCTACTTTTTCCTCTTTTTGTTCTTCTCCTCCATCTTCTTCTTCTTCATCTACATCATCCTAATCATCTTCTTAGTCATCTTTCTCTCTTTCTTCTTCATCTACTTCTTCTTCTTCTTCTACTTCTTCTCCTTCTTCTTCCTCTTCATCTGCTTCTTCTTCACCTTTTTTTTCGTTGTCTTCTTCCTCTTCTTCATCATCATCTTCTTCTTCTTCTACTTCTTCTTCTTCCTCTTCTCCCTCTTCTTCCTCTTCTTCTTATTCTTGTTCGTCATTTTCTTCTTCTTCTTCTTATACTTCTTCTTCTTTTTCATCTTCTTCTTCTTCTTCTTCTTGTTCTTCTTCTTCTTCTTCTTCTTCTCCTTCTCCTTCTCCTTCTTACACTTCTTCTTCTTGTTCTTGTTCTTCTTCTTCTTCTTCTTCTACTACTTTTTCTTCTTCTATTTTATCATCATCTTCTTCCCTTCTTCTTCCACTTCTTCTTCATCTTCTTTTTTCTCTTAGTCTTTTTCTTCTTCATCTTTATTTTCTTCTTCTTCTTCTTCATCTTTGCCTTCTTCTTCTACATCTACTTCTTCCTCTTCTTCTTCTTCTTCTTCTTCTTTGTCTTCTTCTTTTTTGCCTTCTTCTTCTCCTTCTTACTCTTCTTCTTCTTCTTATTCTTCTTCTTCTTATTTATCTTTGTCTAGTTCTTCTTCTTCTTCTCCTTCTTCTTCTTCTTCTCCTTCTACTTCTTCAACTTCTTCTTCTTCCTCTTCTTCTTCTTCTTCTTCCACTTCTTCTTCTTCCACCCCTTCTTCAACTTCTTCTTTTTTTGTCTTATTCTTCTTCGTCTTCTTCTTCTTCTTCTTCTTCTAATTCTTCGTCTTCTTCTTTAACTTCTGCGTCTTCTTCTTCTTCTTCATCTTCTTCTTTGTTTTCTTCTTCTCTTCTTCTTCTTGATCTTCTTCTTCTTCTTCTTCTTCTTCTTCTTCTCCTTCCTATTCTTTTTCTTCTTTTTCTTCTTCTTCTTCTTCGTCTTCTTTTTCTTCGTCTTCCTCTTCTTCTACTTCTTATATTCTTCTTCTTCTTCTTGTACTTCATCATCGTCATGATCTTTTTCATCTTCTTCTTCTTCTTCATAATCTTCTTCCTCTTCGTCTTCTTCTTCTTTTTCTTCTTGTTATTCTTCCACTAATTCTTTTTTGTTGTCATCATCATCATCATCATCTTATTCTTCTTCTTCTTCTTTTCCTTCTTCAACTTCTTCGTCTTCTTCAATATCTTCTTCTTCTTCTTCTGCTTCTTCTTCTTCTTCGTCTTCTTCTTCTTCTTCTTCTTCTTCTCCTCCTCCTTCTTCTTCTTCTTCATCTTCTTCATCTTTTTCATCTCCTCCTTCCTGTTGTTCGTCATCTTTGTCTTCTTCTTCTTCTTCTTCTTCCGCTTCTTCTTCTTGTTCCTCTTCTTCGACTTCTTTTTCTTCTTCCACTTCTTCTTCTTCTTGTTCTTCTTTTTCTTCTTCATCTTGTTCTACTTCTTCTTCTTCTTCTTCTTCTTCTTCCTCTTCTTCATCTTCTTCTTCTTCTTCTTCTTTTTCTTCTTCTTCTTCACCTTCTTCTTCTTCTTCTTCTTCTTCTTCTTCTTCTTCTTATTCTTCTTCTTCTTCTTCTTCTTTTACTTCTTCTACGTCGTGGCATTCTTCTTCTTCATCTTTGTATTCTTCTTCTTCTTCTTCTTGTTCTTCCTCTCTTTCTTCTTCTTCTTCTTTTTCTTCTTCTTCTTCACCTTCTTCTTCTTCTTCTTCTTCTTCTTCTTCTTCTTATTCTTGTTCTTCTTCTTCTTCTTTTACGTCTTCTACGTCATGGCATTCTTCTTCTTCATCTTTGTATTCTTCTTCTTCTTCTTCTTCTTCTTCTTCTTCTTCTTCTTCCTCTTCTTCTTCTTCCTCTTCTTCTTCATCTTCGTCCTCTACTTCTTCTTCTTCTTCTTCTTCTTCTTCTTTTCCACTTCTTCTTCTTCGTCTTTTTCCTCTTCCTAATTTTTCTTTTCTTCATCATCATCTTCGTCGTCTTATTCTTCCTCTTCTTCTTCTTTATCATCTTCTTGTACTGCTTCTTCTTCGTTTTCTTCTACTCCTTCGTCGTCATCTTCTTCTTCTTCTTCTTCACCTACTTCTTCTTCTTTCTTGTCTTCTTTTTCCTCGTTTTCTTCCTCTTCTGCTTCTGTTATTTCTTCTTCTTTTTCTTTTTCTTCTTCTTCATCTTTCTCTTTTACGAGTTTTTCTTCATCTTCTTCTTACTCTTCTCCTTCTTCTTCTTCTTCCCCTTCTTTGTCTTCTTTGTCTTCTTCTTCTTCTCCTTCTTCTTCTTCTTCTTCTTCTTCCACATCTTCTTCAACTTCTTCTTCATCTTCTTCTGATTCTTCTTTTTTATCTCTTTTTCCTTCTTTTTCATCATCTTCTTCTTCTACTACTCCTTCTCCTTCATCTTCATCTTCTTCATTTTCTTCTTCTTCCTCTTCTTCTTCTTCATCGTCATCATCATCATCTTCTACTTCCCTTCTTCTTTCGCTTTTCCATCTTCTTCTGCTTCTTCTTTTTCTTCTTCTTCTTCTTCTTCTCCTTCTCCTTCTTCTCCTTCTTCTTCTTCTTCTTCTTCTTCTACTTCTTCTTCATCATCTTCTTCTTCTCTTTCTACTTCTTCTTCTTCTTCTACCACTTCTTCTTCTTCTTCTTTTTCCTCTTCTTCTTCTCTTTCTCCTTCATCTTCTTAATCTTCTCCTTCTTCCTCTCCATCTTCCTCATCAACATCATCATCATCTTCTTCTTCTTCTTCTTCTTCCTCTTCTTCGTCTTCTTCTTCTTCTTTATCTTCGTTTTTTTACTTCTTCTTCTTCTTCTTCCTCTTCTTCTTCTTCTGCTTCTTCGTGGTCCACTTCCTTATTTTCCTTTTCTTCATCATCTTCTTCGTCTTCTTCTGTTTCTTCTTCTTCATCTTCTTCTTCTTCTTCTTTGCCTTACTCTACTGCTTCTTCATCATCATATTCTTGTTCTTCTTCTTCTTCTTCTTCTTTGTCTTCTTATTCTTCTTCCTCTTGTTCCTCTTCTTCTTCTTTTCCTCTTCTTCTTGTTCTACCTCTTCTTCTTCTTCTTCCTCCTCCTCTTCTTCTTGTTCTACTTCCTTTTTTGCCTCTTCTTCTTCTTCTTCTTCTTCGTTTTTTTCATCTTCTTCTTCTTCCTCCCCTTCTTCTTCTCCTTCTTCTTCTTCTTCTTCATTTTCTTCATCTTCTTCTTTTTCTTCTACTACTACTAATACAACTTCTTCTTCTTCTTCTTCTTCTTGTTATTCTTCTTCTTCTTCTTCTTCTTCTGCTTCGTCTTCTTTATCTTTTTCTTCTTCATCATCATATTCTTCTTCTTCTTCTTCTTCTTCTTCTTCTTCTTTTACTTCGTAATTTTCTTCTTCTCCTTCTTTTTCTTCATCCCCTTCCTTGTATTCTTCGTCTTCTTGTTGTTGTTATTCTTCTTCTTCTTCTTCTTGTTATTCCTCTTATTTATCTCTTTCTCCTTGTTCTTCTTCTTCTTCTTCTCCTTCATCTTCATCTTCTTCGTCCTCTTCTTCTTCTTCTTCCTCTTCTTTATCATCATCATCTTCTTCTACTTCTTCTTCCTCTTCCTTTTCTTCATCGTCATCTTATTCTTATTCTTCTTCTTCCTCCTCCTCCTCTTCTTCTTCTTCTTCTTCTTCCTTTTCATCTTCTTCTTCTTCTTCTTCTTCTTCTTCTTCTTCTTTTTCTTTTCCTTCTCCTTAATCTTCATCTTCTTTTTCTTCTACTTCTTCCTCTCCATCTTCTGCATCAATATCATCATCATCATCTTGATCTTCTTCTTCCTCTTCTTCATCATCTTCTTCTTCGTCGTCTTCTTCTTCTTCCCCCACTTTGTGTTCCACTTCTTTATTTTTTTTCTTCATCATCTTCCTCGTCTTCTTCTTCATCTTCTTCTACTACTTCTTCATCATAATATTCTTCTTCTTCTTTTTCTTCTCCTTCTTAATCTTCTTCCTCTTCTTCCTTTTTTTCCTCTTCTTCTTCTGCTTCCCTTTCTTCTCTTATTGTTATTGCTCTTCATCTCACTCTACTTCATTTTTTTCCTCTTCTTCTTCTTCTTCATCTTCTTGTTAATCTTCCACATCTTTTTCTTCTTCTTCTTCTTCTTCTTAATCTTTTTTATCTTCCTCTTCCGCCTCTTCTTCTAGTTCCTCTTCTTTTTCTTCCTTTTCTTCATCTTTTTGTTCTTTATCTTCTTCTTCTTCTTCGGCTTCTTCATCATCATCATCATCATCTTCTTCTTCTTCTACCTCTTCTTCTTCTTCTTCATATTGTTCTTATCCTTTTTCTTCTTCTTCTCATTCATCTTCTCCTTCTTTTTCTTCTTCTTCTTCTTCTTCTTCTTCTCATTCTTCTTCTTCTTCTTCTACTTCTTCTCGTTGTTCAACTTCTTCTTCTTCTTCTTCTATTTCTCCTTCTTCTTCTTCTTTTTCATATTGTTCTTCTCCGTTTTCAACTTCTTCTCATTCATCTTCTCCATCTTCTTCTTGTTCTTCTTCTTCTGATTCTTTTTCTTCTTCTTCTTCTACTTCTTCACCTTGTTCAACTTCTTCTTCTTCTTCTTCTTCTATTTCTTCTTCTTCTTCCTCTTTCTCGACTTCTTCTTCTTCTACTACTACTTCTTCTTCTTATTCTTATTATTCTACTTCTTCTTCTACTTCTTCTTCTTCTCCTACCTCTTCTACTTCTTCTTCTTCTTCTTCTAATTTTACTTCTACTTCTTCTTTATCTTCTTCGTCTTCTTCTTAATCTTCTTCTTCTCTTCTTCTTTCTCTTCGTCTTCTTCTTCTTCCTCTTCTTCTTCTTCTTCTTTTTCTTCTTCATCATCTACTTCTTCTTCTTCATCATCATCTTCTTCTTTTTCTGTTGCATCTTCTTCTTCTACTACTACTTCTACTTCTTCTTCTTCTTCTTCTTCTTCTTCTTCTTTTCTTCATCTTCTTCTTCTTCTTCTTCTTCTTCTTCACCTTCTTTAACTTTTGCTTCTTCTTCTTCTTCTTCACCTTCTTTAACTTTTGCTTCTTCTTCTTCTTCTTCTTCTTTTTCTTCTTCTTCTTAAGCCTCTTCTACCACTTCTTCTTCTTCTTCTTCTTCTTCTTCTTTGCCTTCTTCAAGCTCTTCTTCTTCTTCTTCCTCTTCTTCTTCTACTTCTTCTTCTTCTTCTTCTTCTTCATCTACTTCTTCTTCTTCTTCTCCTCCTCCTTCTTCTTCTTCTTTTTCTTCCTCCACCTCATCTACTTCTCCATCTTCTTTTTCATTTTCTTCTTCTTCTTCTTACTCCACATCATCTTCTTCTACCTACTCCAATTCTTTCTCTTCTCAATCTTCTTCTTCTTCTTCTTCTTCTTTTTCTTCTTCTTCTTCTTCATCTTCTTCTTCTTTTTCTTCTTATTCTTCTTCTTCTTTTTCTTCTCCTTGTTCTTC
>JAIUJO010000580.1:62500-72500 GCA_023846275.1 Vanilla planifolia
TCTTCTGCTTTTTCTTCGTCTTTTTCTTCTTCTTCTTTATCATTTTCAACTACTACTTCTTTGTCTCCTTCTTATTCTCTTTATTCTTCTTCTTCTTCTTCTTCTTCTTCTTCTTGGTCTTCTTCTTCTTCTTCTTCTTCTTCTTCTTCTTCTCCTCCTCCTCTTCTTCTTCTTCTTCTTCTTCTTCATCTTCTTCTTCTTCTTCTTCTTCTTCTTCTTCTTCCTCTGCTTCTTCATCTTCTTCAACTTCATCTTACTATAATTCTTCTTCTTCTTCTTCATCTTCCTCTCCTTTTACTATTTTTTTCTTTTTCTTCTTCTTCATCTTCTTCTCCTTCTTTCTCTTCATCTTCTTCTTCTACTTCTTCTACTTCTTCTTTTTCTTCTTCTTCTTCGTCTTCTTCTTCTTTTCTATTTCTTCGTCTTCACTTTGTTCTTTTTCTTCTTCTTCTTCTTCTTCTTCTTCTTCTCGTTCTTATTCTCCATCTTTTTCTTCGACTTCTTCTTGTTCTTCTTCGTCTTCTTCTTCTTCCTCTCGTTCTTGTCCTCCTTTTTCTTCATCTTCTCCATCTTCTTCTCCTTCGCCTTTTTCTTCTTATTCTTCTTCTTCTTCTTCTTCTTCTTCTTTGTCTTCTTCTTCTTCTTCTTCTTCTACTACTACTACTACTACTTCTTTGTCTTCTTCTTCTTCTTCATTATCTTTTTCTTCATCTGCTTCTTCATCCTCTTCGTCTTCTTCTTCTTCTTCTTCTTCTTCTTCTTCTTCTTTATCTTCTTTTTCTTCTTCCTTTTCTTCTTCTTCTTTTTAATCTTCTTCTTCATCATCATTGTCTTCTTATTCTTGTTCTCCTTCTTCTTCCTCATATTCTTCTTCTCATTCATCTTCTTCTTCTCCTTCATTTTCTTCTTCTCCTTCATCTTCTTCTTCTTCTTCTCCTTCTCCCTCTTCTTTTTCTTCTTCTTCATCTTCTTCTTTCCCTTATTCTTCATCCTCTTCTTCGTTGTCTTCTATTTATTTTTCTCTTTCTTCTTCTCCTTCTCTGTCTTCTCCTTGTTCTTCAAGTTCTTCATCTTCCTCTTCTTCATCTTCTTCTTCCTCTTCTTATTTTTCTTCTTCTTATTATTCTTATTCTTCTTCTTCTTCATCTTCTTCTTTTTCAACTTCTTCTTCCACTTCTTCTTCTTCATCTTCTTCTTCTTCTTCCACTTCTTCAAAATCATTTTCTTCTTCTTCTTCTTCTTCGTCTTCTTCTTCTTCTTCTACTTCTTCCTCTTCATGATCTTCTTCTTCCTCTTCCTCTTCCTCTTCTTCTTCTACCTCTTCTCTAACTTCATCATCATCATCATCATAATCTTATTCTTCTTCTACTTCCTCTTCTTCTTCTTCTTCTTCTTCTTCCTCTACTTCTTCTCCTTCGTCATCTTCTTCTTCATCATCTTCTTCCTCTTTTTCATCTTCTTCTTCTTCTTCTTCTACTTCTTCTTTCTCTTCTTGTTCTTCTTCTTCGTCTTCTTCATCTTCTTCTTCAGCCTCATCTTTATCTTCTTTGCCTTCTTCTTCTTATCGCTTTCTTCTCTTTCTCCTTCTTCCTCTTCTCCCTCTTCCTCTTTTTCGTCTTCTTCTTGTTTGTCTCTTCTTCTTCTTCTTCTTCTTCTTCAACGTCATACTCATCATCATCTTCTTCTTCTTCTTCTTCTTCTTCATCATCATTATCTTCTTCTTCTTCTTCTTCAACTTCTTCTTCTTCCTCTTCTTCTCTTTCTAATTCTCCTTCTTCTTCTCCTTCTTCTTCTACTTCTTATTCTTCTTGTTCTTCTTCTTCCCTTCTTCTTCCTCGCCTTCTTCTTCTTCTTCTTCTTCTTCTTATTCTTCTTCTACATCTACTTCTTCATCTTCTTCTTCATCTTCTCCTTCTTCTTCTTCGCTATCTTCTTCTCCTTCTTCGACTTCTTTCTTTTCTTCATCATTTTCCTATCGCTTTTCTTCCATTTCTTCTTTCTCTCTTTATTCTTCTTTTTCTTCTTCTTCTTTTTCTTTTCTTCTTCTTCTCCTTCTTCTACTCCTTCTCTGTCTTCTTCTTCTTCTTTTCTTTTTCCTCTTCTTTTTCTTCTTCTTCCCTCCTCATCATCCTTCTTTTTCTTCTTCTTTTCTTCTTCTTCTTCTTCTTCTTTTTCTTCTTCTTCTTATTCATCTTCATCATATTCTTCTTCTTCTTCTTCTTCTTCTACTTCATCATCATCATCATCTTCTTCTTCTTCTTCTTCTTTGTCTTCTTCATCGTCTTCTTCTTCGTCTTCTCCTTCATCATCATCATCATCATCATGATCTTCTTCTTCTTCTTCTTCTTCTCTTTCTTCTTCTTCCCCTTCTTCCGTTTCTTCTTCTTCCTCTTCTTTGGCTTCCACTTCTTTATCTTTCTGTTTTTCAACTTTTTCTTCTTCATCATCTTCTTTTTCTTCATCATCATTATCTTTTTCTTCTTCTACTTCTTCTTCTTCTTCTTCTCCCTCTTCTTATTCTTTTTCTTTTTTCTCATATTCTTCTTCTCCTTCATCTTCTTCCTCTTCTTCTTCTTCTTCTTCTTTTTCTTCTTTTCCAACTCCTTCTTCTTATTCTTCTACTTCTTCTTCTTCCACCTCTTCTTCTTCTTCTTCTCCTTATTGTTCAACCATTTCTTCTTCGTCTTCTACTTCTATTTCTCCCTCTTCTTCTTCTTCTTCTCCTTCTTTGTCATCTTCTTGTTCTTCGCTTTCTTCTTCTTCTTCTTCTTTTTTTACTTCTTCTTATCTTTCTTCTCCTTCTCATTCTTGTTCATCTTCTTCTTCGTCAAATTCTTTTTCTTCTTCCTCTTCTTCTTCATCTTCTTCTTCTTCTTGTTCGCCTTCTTCTTCTTCTTCTTCTCCTTCAGTTTCTTCTTCTTCTTCTTCTTTTGTTTCTTCTTCTTCTTCAACTTCTTCTTCTTCTTCTTCTTCTTCTTCGTCTTCCTGTCCTTCTTCCTCTTCTTCAAAATCTTTTTCTTCTTCTTCTTCTTCTCTATCTTCATCTTCTTCTTCCTCTTCTTCTCCTTCTACTTTTTCCTCTTTTTGTTCTTCTTCTCCATCTTCTTCTTCATCTACATCATCTTAATCATCTTCTTAGTCATCTTTCTCTCTTTCTTCTTCATCTACTTTTTCTTCTTCTTCTACTTCTTCTCCTTCTTCTTCCTCTTCATCTACTTCTCCTTTACCTGCTTTTTCATTGTCTTCTTCCTCTTCTTCATCTTCTTCTTCTTCTTCTTCTACTTGCTCTTCTTCCACTTCTTCCTCTTCTTCTTATTCTTGTTCGTCATTTTCTTCTTCTTCTTCTTATACTTCTTCTTTTTCATCTTCTCCTCTTCTTCTTCTTCTTCTTCTCCTTCTCCTTCTCCTTCTTAAACTTCTTCGTCTTGTTCTTCTTGTTCTTGTTCTTCTTCTTCTTGTACTTCTTTTTCTTCTTCTTATATTTTATCATTATCTTCTTCCATTCTTCTTCCTCTTTTTCCTCATCTTATTTTTTATCTTGGTCTTTTTCTTCTTCATCTTCAACTTCTTATTCTTCTTCTTCTTCTTCTTCTTCATCATCTTTGCCTTCTTATTCTACATCTACTTCTTCCTCTTCTTCTTCTTCTTCTTCTTATTCTTCGTCTTCTTCTTGTTCGTCTTCTTCTTCTCCTTCGTATTCTTCTTCTTCTTATTCTTCTTCTTCTTGTTTATCTTCGTCTACTTCTTCTTCTTCTTCTTCTTCTTCTTCTTCTCCTTCTCCTTCTTCAACTTCTTCTTCTTCTTCTTCTTCCTCTTCTTCTTCTTCTTCTTCTTCTCTTTGATCCTCATCTTCTTCTTCTTATTATTCTTCTTTTTTTTCTTCTTCTTCCTCCTCTTCTTCATCACCATCATTTTTTTGTCTTATTCTTCTTCGTCTTCTTCTTAAACTTCTACTTCTTCTTCTTCGTCATCTTCTTCTTCCTCTTCTTCTTCTCTTCTTCTTCTTCCTCTTTATCTTCTTCTTCTTGATCTTCTTCTTGTTCTTCTTCTTCTTCTTCTTCTTCTTCTTCTTCTTCTTCTTCGTCTTCTTTTTCTTCGTCTTCTTCTTTTTCTACTTCTTATATTCTTCTTCTTCTTCTTGTACTTCATCATCGTCATCATCTTTTTCATCTTCTTCTTCTTCGTCATAATCTTCTTCGTCTTCGTCTTCTTCTTCTTCCTCTTCTTCTTCTTCTTCCACTAATTCTTTTTCATTGTCATCATCATCATCTTATTCTTCTTCTTCTTCTTTTCCTTCTTCAACTTCTTCGTCTCCTTCAACATCTTCCTCTTGTTCTTCTTCTCCTTCTTCTTCGTCTTTGTCTTCTTCTCCTTCTTCTTCTTCTCCTCCTCCTCCTTCTTCTTCTTCTTCATCTTCTTCATCTTCTTTATCTCCTCCTTCCTGTTGTTCGTCAACTTTGTCTTCTTCTTCTTCTTCTTCTTCTTCTTTTTCTTCTTCTTTTTCTTCCGCTTCTTCTTCTTGTTCCTCTTCTTTGACTTCTTTTTCTTCTTCCACTTCTTCTTCTTCTTCTTCTTCTTCTTTTTCTTCTTCATCTTCTTCTACTTCTTCTCCTTCTTCTTCCTCCTCCTCTTCTTCTTCTTCTTCTTCTTTTTCTTCTTATCCTTCTTCTTCTTCTTCTTCTTCTTATTCTCCTTCTTCACCTTTTTCTTCTTGTTCTTCTTCTTCTTCTTCATCTTCTTCTTCGTCTTCTTCTTCTTGTTCTTCTTCATCATCTTCAACTACTACTTCTTTGTCTCCTTCTTCTTATTCTCTTTATTCTTCTTCTTCTTCTTCTTCTTCTTCTTTGTCTTCTTCTTCTTCTTCTTCTTCTTCTTCTCCTCTTCTTCTTCTTCTTCTTCTTTTTCTTCTTCTTTGCCTTCTTCTTCTTCTTCTTCTTCTTCCTCTGCTTCTTCATCTTCTTCATCTTCATCTTACTCTAATTCTTCTTCTTCTTCTTCTTTTTCTTCTTCCCCTTCTACTAATTATGTTTTCCTTTTCTTCATCCTCATCTCCTTCTACTTCTTTCCCTTCATCTTCTTCTTCTACTTCTTCTTCTTCTTCTTCTTTGTCTTTTTCTACATCTGCTTATTTATCTTCTTCGTCTTCTTCTTCTTCTTCTTCTTCTTTTTCCTTTTCGACTTCTTCTTCTTTTTCATCTTCTTCTTCTTCATCATCATTGTCTTCTTATTCTTGTTCTCCTTCTTCATCCTCATATTCTTCTTCTCATTCATCATCTTCTTCTCCTTCATCTTCTTCTACTCCTTCATCTTCTTCTTCTTCTTCTTCTTCTTCTCCTTTTCCTTCTTCTTCTTCTTCTTCTTCTTCTTCATCATCATCTTCATCTTCTTCTTTCCCTTATTCTTCATCCTCTTCTTCCTTGTTTTCTATTTATTTTTCTCTTTCTTCTTCTTCTCCTTCTCTGTCTTCTTCTTCTTCTTCTAATTCTTCATCTTCTTTTTCATCTTCTTCTTCTTCTTCTTGTTTTCTTCTTCTTCTTATTCTTCTTCTTCTTCTTCTTCATCTTCTTCTTTTTCACCTCCTTCTTCCACTTCTTCTTCTTCTTCTTCTTCTTCTTCTACTTCTTCATCATCATCATCATCATCTTCTTCTTCTTCTTCTTCTTCTTTGTCTTCTTCATCGTCTTCTCTTTCATCATCATCATCATCTTCTTCTTCTTCTTCTTTTTCTTCTTCTTCCCCTTCTTTCATTTCTTCTTCTTCCTCATCTTTGGCTTCCTCCTCTTTATCTTTCTATTTTTTAACTTTTTCTTCTTCATCGTCTTCTTTTTCGTCATCATCATCATCTTTTTCTGCTTCTATTTCTTCTTCTTCTTTTTCTTCCACCTCTTCTTCTTCTTCTTCCCCTTATTGTTCAACCTCTTCTTCTTTGTCTTCTTCTTCTATTTCTCCCTCTTCTTCTTCTCCTTCTTTGTCATCTTCTTGTTCTTTGCCTTCTTCTTCTTCTTCTTCTTTTACTTCTTCTGGTCTTTCTTCTCCTTCTAATTCTTGTTCTTCTTCTTCTTCATCAAATTCTTTTTCTTCTTCCTCTTCTTCTTCATCTCCTTCTTCTTCTTGTTCGCCTTCTTCTTCTTCTTCTTCTCCTTCAGTTTCTTCTTCTTCTTCTTCTTCTTTTGTTTCTTCCTCTTCTTCTTCAAATTCTTCTTCTTCTTCTTCTTCTTCGTCTTCGTCTTCTTGTCCTTCTTCCTCTTCCTCAAAATCTTTTTCTTCTTCTTCTTCTTCTTCTTCTTCTTCTTCTTCTCCTTCTACTTTTTCCTCTTTTTGTTCTTCTTCTCCATCTTCTTTTTCTTCATCTACATCATCATAATCAACTTCTTAGTCATCTTCCTCTCTTTCTTCATCATCTACTTCATCTTCTTCTACTTCTTCTCCTTCTTCTTCCTCTTCATCTGCCTCTCCTTCACCTTCTTTTTCATTGACTTCTTCCTCTTCTTCATCATCTTGTTCTTCTTCTTCTTCTTCTTCCTCCTCCTCTTCCTCTTCTTCTTATTCTAGTTCATCATTTTCTTCTTCTGCTTCTTATACTTCTTCTTCTTCTTCAACTTCTTGTTCTTCTTCTTTTTCTTCTTCTTCTTCTCCTTCTCCTTCATCAACTTCTTGTTCTTCTTCTTTTTCTTCTTCTTCTATTTTATCATCATCTTCTTCCCTTCTTCTTCCTCTTCTTCTTCATCTTCTTTTTTCTCTTGGTCTTTTTCTTCTTCATCTTCAACTTCTTCTTCTTCTTCTTCTTCTTTGCCTTCTTCTTCTACATCTACTTCTTCCACTTCTTCTTCTTCTTCAACTTCTTCTTCTTTGTCTTCTTCTTGTTCGTCTTCTTCTTCTCCTTCTTATTCTTCTTCTTCTTATTCTTCTTCTTGTTTATCTTCGTCTACTTCTTCTTCTTCTTCTTCTTCTTCTCCTTCTCCTTCTTCAACTTCTTCTTCTTCTTCCTCTCTTCTTCTTCTTGTTCCTCTTCTTCTTCTTCTTTAGCTTCTTCTTCTTCTTCTCTTTGATCTTTTTCTTCTTCTTCTTCTTCGTCTTCTTTTTCTTCTTCTTCTTCTTCGTCTTCTTTTTCTTCTTCTTCCTCCTCTTCTTCATCTTCTTCTTTTTTTATCTTATTCTTCTTCGTCTTCTTCTTCTTCTTCTTCTTCGTCTTCTTCTTAAACTTCTGCTTCTTCTTCTTCTTCTTCGTCTTCTTCTTTGTCTTCTTCTTTACTTCTTCTCCTTCCTCTTTATCTTCTTCTTCTTAATCTTCTTTTGGTTCTTCTTCTTCTTCTCCTCCTTCTTATTCTTCTTCTTCTTCTTGTTCTTCTTCGTCTTATTTTTCTTCGTCTTCTTCTTCTTCTACTTTTTATATTCTTCTTCTTCTTCTTACACTTCATCGCCGCTATCATCTTTTTCATCTTCTTCTTCTTGTTCTTCTTCATAATCTTCTTCGTCTTCTTCTTCTTCTTCTTCCACTAATTCTTTTCCATTGTCATCATCATCATCATCATCATCTTATTATTCTTCTTCTTTTTTTCCTTCTTCAAATTCTTCGTCTTCTTCAACATCTTCTTCTTCTTCTTCTGCTTCTTCTTCTTCTTCGTATTCTCCTCCTCCTTCTTCTTCTTCTCCTACTTCTTCGTCTTCATCTTCTTCTTCATCTTCTTCTTCTTCTTCATCTTCTTTATCTCCTCCTTCCTCTTGTTCGTCATCTTCGACTTCTTCTTCTTCTTCACTTTCTTTTTCTTCTTCTTTTTCTTCCGCTTCTTCTTCTTGTTCCTCTTCTTTGACTTCTTTTTGTTCTTCCACTTCTTCTTCTTCTTCTTCTACTTCTTTTTCTTCTTCATCTTCTTTTACTTCTTCTTCTTCTTCTTCTTCTTCCTCTTCTTCTTATTATTCTTCTTCTTCTTTTTCTTCTTCTTCTTCACCTTCTTCTTCTTCTTCTTCCTCTTCTTCTTATTCTTCTTCTTCTTCTTTTTCTTCTTCTTCTTCACCTTCTTCTTCTTCTTATTATTATTATTATTTTTCTTCTTCTCTTCTTCTTTTACTTCTTCTACATCCTGGCATTGTTCTTCTTCATCTTTGTATACTTCTTCTTCTTCTTCTTCTTCTTCTTCCTCTTCTTCTTCTTTGCCTTCTTCATCTTTGTCTTCTTCTTCTTCTTCTTCTTCTTCTTCTTCTTTTCCACATCTTCTTCTTCATCTTTTTCCTTTTCCTAATTTTTCTTTTCTTCGTCATCATCTTCGTCGTCTTTTTCTTCCTCTTCTTCTTCTTCTTCATCTTCTTGTATAGCTTCTTCTTTTTCTTCTACTCCTTCGTCGTCATCATCTTCTTCTTCTTCTTCTTCAACTTCTTCTTCTTCTTCACCTACTTCTTCTTCTTTCTTCTCTTCTTCTTCCTCGTTTTCTTCCTCTTCTTCTTCTTTTACTTCTTGTTCTTTTTCTTTTTCTTCTTCATCTTTCTCTTTTACGATTTCTTCTTCATCTTCTTCTTCTTCTTCTTCTTCTTCTCCTCCTCCTTCTTCTTCCTCTTCTTTGTCTTCTTTGTCTTCTTTGTCTTCTTCTTCTTCTTCTCCTTCTTATTCTTCTTCTTCTTATTCTTCTTGTTTATCTCTTTTTCCTTCTTTTTCTTCTTCTTCTTCTTCTTCTACTCCTCCTTCATCTTCATCTTCTTCGTCTTCTTCTTCTTCCTCTTCCTCTTCTTCATCATCATCATAATCATCTTCTACTTCCCTTCTTCTTTCGCTTCTTCATCTTCTTCTTCTTTCTCTTTTCTTCTACTTCTTCTTTTTCTTGTTCTCCTTCTTCTTCTCCTTCTTCTTCTACTTCTACTTCTTCTTCATCATCTTCTTCATCTTCTTCTTCTCTTTCTACTTCTTCTTCTTCTTCTTCTTCTTCTCTTTCTCCTTCATCTTCATCTTCTTAATCTTCTTCTTCTTGCCCTCCATCTTCCTCATCAACATCATCATCATCATCATCTTCTTCTTCTTCTTCTTCCTCTTCTTCGTCTTCTTCTTCTTCTTTATCTTCATCTTTTTTGTACTTCTTCTTCTTCTTCCTGTTCTTCTTCTTCCGCTTCTTCGTGTTCCACTTCCTTACTTTCCTTTTCTTCATCATCTTCTTCGTCTTCTTCTTCTTCTTCTTCTTCTTCTTCGTCTTGTTCTGGTGCTTCTTCATTATCATATTCTTCTTCTTCTTCTTCTTCCTCTTGTTTCTCTTCTTCTTCTTTTCCTCTTCATCTTCTTCTACCTCTTCTTCTTCTTCTTCTTGTTATAATTTCTTTTTTTTCCTCTTCTTCTTCTTCTTCCTCTTCTTCTTCTTTGTCTTCTTCTTCTTCTTCTTCTTTGTCTTTTTCACCTTCTTCTTCTTCCTCCCCTTCTTCTTCTCCTTCTTCTTCTTCTTCATCATCATTTTCTTCATCTTCTTCCTCTTCCTGGACTTCTTCTTTTTCTTCTACTATTACTAGTACAACCTCTTCTTCTTCTTTTTCTTCTTCTTCTTCTTGTTATTCTTTTTCTTCTTCTTCTTCTTCTTCTTCTTCTTCTTCTTCGTCTTTTTCTTGTTCATTATCATCATCTTCTTCTTCTTCTTCTTCTTTTTCTTCTTAATTTTCTTCTTCTCCTTCTTTTTCTTCCTCCCCTTCCTTGTATTCTTTGTCTGCTTTTTTTTTTCTTCTTCTTCTTTTTCTTCTTCTTCTTCTTCTTATTCCTCTTATTTATCTTTTTCTCCTTCTTCTTCTTCTTCTTCCTCTTCAACTTCTTCTTCTTCTTTTCCTTCTCCCTAAACTTCATCTTCTTTTTCTTCTACTTCTTCCTCTCCATCTTATGCATCAATATCATTATCATCAAGAGGAAGAAGTGGGCGAAGAAGAAGAAGAAGTGGAAGAAGAAAAAGAAGAAGAAGAAGACGAAGAAGAAGAAGAACAAAAAGAAGACGAAGAAGAAGAAGAAGAAGAAGACAAAGATGAAGAAGAAAGAGAG
>JAIUJO010000580.1:87500-91058 GCA_023846275.1 Vanilla planifolia
GAACAACAAGAAGAAACAGAAGAAGAGGAAGAAGAAGAAGAGAACGAAAAAGGAGGAGGAGAAGAAGAAGAAGATAGAAGAACACGAAGAGGAAGAAGAAAAAAAAGAAGAGGAAAAGGAAGAAGAAGACGACAAAAATGAAGATGAATAAGGAGTCGAAGTCGAAGAAGAAGAAGAAGAAATAAAAGAATTGGAAGAAGACGAAGAAGGGGAAGAAGAAGAAGAAGACGTTGGTGAAGAAGTAGAAGAAGAAGAAGGAGAAGAAGATGGAGAAATAGAAGGAGAAGAAGAAGAAGAAGAACTAGAAAAAGAAGAAGACAAAGAAGATGAAGAAGAAGAATAAGAAGAACAAGGAGATGAAGAAAAAGAAGTCAAAGAAGAAAAAGAAGAAGACGAAGAAGAAAAAAAAGAAGAAGATGTGGAAGAAGAAGTAGAAGAAGAAAAGAAGAAGGAGAAGGAGATGAAAAAGTAGTAGAAAAAGAAGAAGGAGAAGTAGACAAAGAAGAAGAAGAAGAAGAAGAAGAAGAACAAGAACAAGCGGATGATGAAGTAGGAGAAGAAGAAGATGATGATGATGATGATGATGAAGAAAAAACAATAAGAAGAAGAAGAAGAAGAAGAAGAAGGTGAGGGAGAAGGAGAAGATGAAGGAGAAGGGCAAGAAGAAGAAGAAGAAAACGTAGAAGAAGAAGAAGAAGTAGGAGAAGAAAATGAAAATGGAGGAGTAGGAGAAGGAGAAGAAGAAGAAGAAGAAGAAGTAGAAGAAAAAGAAGACGAAGATGTTGATGATGAAGAAGAAGTAGATGAAGAAGAAGAAGAAGAAGAAAAAGAAGGAGAAGAAGAAGGAGAAGAAGGTGAAGAAGAAGGAAGGGGAGAAGAAGAAGATGATGATGATGATGAAGAAGAAGAAGTCTAAAAAGAAGATGAAGACGAAGAAGAAGAAGAAGAAGAAGAAGTAGAAGAAGAAGAAGTAGAAATAAAATAAGAAGAAGAAAATGAAGAAGAAAAAGAAGAAGAAAAAGAAGAAGAAGGGGACAAAGAAGAAGATGAGGAAAAGGAAGAAGAATAAGATGGAGAAGAAGAAGAAGCAGAAGAAGACGAAGACAAAGGGAAAGGAGAAGGTGAAGGAGAGGAAGGAGAAGGTGAAGAAGAAGAAGAAGAAGATAAAGTTAGAGAAGAAGAAGAAGAAGAACGGGTAGAAAAAGTGGAAGCAGAAGAAGGATAAGAAGAAGAAGAAAAAGAAGAAGAAGAAGAAGAAGAACAAGAAGCTGCAGAAAGAGAAGAAGAAGAAGAAGTCGAAGACGAAGAAGAAGAAGGAGAAAACAAAGAAGAAGAAGATGATGAAGAAGAGGAAGAAGAAGAAGAGCAAGAAGGAGACGGAGAAGAAGAAGAAGAAGACAAAGAAGAACACGAAGAAGAAGTAGAGAAAAAGAAGAAGAAGAAGAAGAAGAACAAGAGGGCAAAGAAGAAGAAAATTTAGTAGAAGAAGAATATAAGATTAAGAAGACGAAGACAAGAAAGAAGAAGAAGAAAAAGAAGACGAAGAAGAAGAAGAAGAAGAAGAAGAAAATGATGATGATGATGACGATGTTGAAGAAAAAGAAGTAGAAGAAGTAAAACATGAAGAAGGAGAAGAACTAGGAGAAAAAGAAGAAGAAGAAGAAGAAGAAGAAGAAGATGAAGAAGTAGAAGAAGTAGAAGAAGATGGGGAGGAAGAAGAAATACGAAGAGAAGAACAAGGAAAAGAAGAAGAGGATGAAGAAGAAAAATAAGAAGAAGTTGAAGAAGAAAAGGAAGAAGAAGAAAAGGATGAGAAATAAGAAGAACAAGAAGAAGAAGTAGTAGAAGAAGAAGAAGATGATGATGAAGCAGAAGAAGACGAAGAAGAAGAAGAAAAAAATGGAAAAATGAGAAGAAAAGAAAGATGAAGAACATGTTGCAGAGGAAGAAGAAGAAGAAGAAGAAGAAGAAGAAGAATAAAAAGAAGAAGGAGAAGGAGAAGCAGAATGAGAAGGAAAAGATGAAGAAGAAGAAGAAGAAGAAGGAGAAGAAGAAGAAGAAGAAGAAGAAGCAGTAGAAGAAGAAGAAGAAGAAGAACAAGAAGAAGAAGAATTAGAAGAAGAAGAAGAAGAAGAAGAAGAAAAAGAAGAAGAATAAGAAGAAGAAGAACAAGAAGAAGAAAAAGAAGTAGTAGTAGTAGAAGAAAAAGAAGAAGAAGAAGAAGAAGAAGAAGATGAAGTAGAAAAAGAGGAAAAAACGAAGAAAAATAAGATGATGAAGAATTGGATGATGAAGAAAAATAAGATAAAGAAGAGGAAGAAGAAGAAAATGAGGAACTAGGAGAAGAAGAAAATGATGAAGATTAAGAAGAAGAAGAAGAAGAAGAAGAAGGTGATGAAGAAGAAGAAGAAGTCGAAGAAGAAAAACAAGAAGAAGAAGAAGAGTAAGAAAAAGAAGAGCAAGAAGAAGCAGAAGAAGAAGAAGAAGAAGAAGAAGATGCAGAGGAAGAAGGCGAGGAAAATGTAGAAGTAGAAGAAGAAGAAGAAGATGAATAATAAGAATAATAAGAAGAAGAAGATGAAGAAGAAGAAGAAGAAGAAGAAGCGGAAGAAGGTGAAGGAGTGGAAGAAGAAGTTGAAGAAGAAGAAGAAGACAAAGAAGCGGAAGAAGAAGGAGGCGAAGAAGACGAACAAGAAGAAGAAAAAAATAAAGGAGAAGATGAAGAAGAAGAAGAAGAAGAAGAACGAGAAGAAGAAGAAGTAGTAGTTTTGAAGAAGAGGAAAACGAAGAATAGGAAGAAGAATAGGAAGAAGAAGAAAAAGAAGAAGAAGAAGACAAAGATGAAGAAGAATAAGGAGTCAAAGTCATAGAAGAGGAAGAAGAAGAAGACGATGAAGAAGAAGAAAATAATTGGAAGAAGAAGAAGAAGAGGAAAAAGAAGAAGAAGATGAAGAAGAAGTAGAAGAAGAAGAAGAAGAAAAAGGAGAAGAAGATGGAGAAACAAAAGAAGAAGAAGAAGATGATGATAAAAAAGGAGAAGAATTCAAAGAAGAAGAAGAAGAAGAAGAAGAAGAAAAAGTAGAAGAAGAAGAAGAAGAATACGAAGAAGAAAAAGAACAAGACAAAGAAGAAGAACAAGAAGAGGAATAAGAAGAAGAAGAAGAAGAAGAAGGGTAAGAAGAAGAAGTTGCAGAAGAAGAAGAAAACAAATAAGAAGAAGAAGAAGAAGAAGAAGAAGTAGAAACTGAAGAAGAAGATGAAGAAGTTGCAGAATAAGAAGAAAAGAAAGAAGAGGAAGAAGAAAAAGGAGGAGAAGAAGAATTAGAAGAAGAACATTAAGGGTAAGAAAAAGAAGAAGAAGAAGAAGAAAAATACGAAGAAGAAGAGCATGAAGAAGACGAAGAAGAAGAAGAACAAGAACAAGAAGAAGAAGAAGAAGGAGAAAAAGAAGATGTAAAAGAAGAGCAAGGAGGCAAAGAAGATGAAGTAGAAGAATAAGAAGAAGAAGACAAAGAAGAATAAGAAGAAGAAGAAGAAGTTCAAGAATATGATGATGAA
>JAIUJO010002070.1:2500-10000 GCA_023846275.1 Vanilla planifolia
TCTTCATCCTGGCCTTCTACTTCTTCTTCTTCATTTTCTTCTTCTTCTTCGTGTTCTTCCTCTTCAAATTCTTTTATTCTTCTTCTTCTTTTCCTTCTTGTTCTTCTTCTTCTTCTTCACCTTCTTGTTCTTCTTCTTCTTATTCCTCTTTGTCTTCTTCGGCTTCTTCTTCATCTTTTTTTCTTCTTCTTCTTCATCATCTTCTTCTTCTACTACTTCTTCTTTTTTTCTTGTTCTTCTTTGTCCTCTTCTTCGTCATCTTCTTGTTCTTTCTCTTCTTCTATTTCTGCATCATCTTCATCTTCTTCATCATCATCTTCTTCTTCTTCTTCTTCATCTTCTCCTTCTTCTCCTTCTTCTTCTTTTTATTCTTCTTCTTATTCCTCTTTGTCTTCTTCGACTTCTTCTTCATCTTTTTCTTCTTCTTCTTCTTCTTCTTCTTCATCTTCTTCTTCTACTTCTTTTTTTTCTTCTTCATCTTTGTCCTCTTCTTCATCATCTTTTTGTTCTTTCTCTTCTTCTTTTTCTGCATCATCTTCTTCTTCTTCTTCATCTTCTTTATTTTTTACTTCTAATTCTTCTTATGCTTCTTGCTCTTATTCTTCTTCTTCTTCTTCTTCTTCTCTTCTTCTTCTTCTTCTTCTACTTCTTATTCTTCTCTCTCTTCTTCTTCTCTTTCTTCTTCTCCTTCTTCTTCTTCTTCTTCATCGTCTCCTTTTTCTTCTTCGACCTCTTCTTTTTCTTCTTCTTCTTCTTCTCCTTCTTCATCTTGTCCTTCTCCTTCTTCTTCTTCTTCTTCTTCCTCTTCTGCTTCTTCTAATTCTTCTTCTTCTTCTTCCTCTTCTTCAACTTGTTCTACTTCGTCTTTTACTTATTCTTATTCATCTACGTCTTCTTCTTCTTCTTCTTCTTCTTCTTCTTCTTTTCCTTCTTCTACTTCTACGCCTTCATCTTCTACTTCATCATCTTCTTTTTCATCATCATCATCAACATCATCTTCTTCTTCTTCTTCTTCCTCTTCTTCCTTTTCTTCTTCATCTTCTTCTTCTTCTCCTTCTCTTTCTCATTCTTCTTCTTCTTCTTATTCTGCTCCCTCTAATTCTCCTTCTTCTTCTTCTCCATCTTCTTCTAGTTCTTCTTTTTCTCCCTCTTCCCCTTATCCTTCTTCTTCTTCTTCTTATTCTCCTTCATTTTCTTCTTCTTCTTCTTTCTCTCCTTCTTCTTCTTCTTCTTCATCAACTCCTTCTTCTTCATCTTCTTCCATTTCTTTTTTTTCTTCTTCTTTGTCTACTTCTTCTTATTCTCCTTCTCCTTCTTCATCTTCTACTACTACTATTTCTTCTTGTACTTCATGTTTGTCTTCTTCTTAATCTTCTTCTTCTTATTCTTCTTCTTAATCATCATCATCTTCTTCTGCTTCTTATTCTTCTTCGTCTTCTTCTTCTTCGTCTCCTTCTTCTTCCTCTTATTACTCTTCATCTTCTTCTTTTTCATCTTCTTCATCTTTCTCTTCTTCTTCTTCTCATTTTTCTTGTTCTTCTTCTCATTATTCTTTTCTTATTTTTCTTTTTCTTGTTCATCATCTTCTTCTTCTACATCTTATTGTTCTTCTTCTTCTACATTGAGTTCTTCTTCTTCTTCTCCTCCTTCGTCTTCTTCGTAGCCTTCTTCTTCTTCTTCTTCATCTTTTTCATCATCTTCTTCTTCTTCTACTTCTTCTTCTTCTTTTTCTTCATCTTCATCTTCTTCTTCTTCTTCTTCTTCTTCTTCTTCTCCTTCTTCTGCTTCTTCTTCTTCTTCTTCTTCTTCTTCTTCGTCTTCTACTTCTTCTTCTTCTTCTTCTTCTTTTCTTCTTTGTCATCTTCTTCTTCTTCTTCTTCTTCTTTGATATCTTCTTCTATTTCAACTTCTTCTTCTTCTTTGTTAAGTTTGTGTTCTTCTTCTTCTTCTTTTTTGCCTTCTTCTATCACTTCTTGATCATCTTCTTAAACTTCTTCTTTTTATTCTTTCTCTTCTTCACTTCTTCTTCTTCTTCTTCTTCTTCTTCTTCTTTTTCGTTGCCTTCTTCTTAAACTTCCTAATCTTTTTCTTCTTCTACTTCTTCTACGTCTTCTTCTTCTTCTTCTTCATCTTCTTCTTCGACTTCTTCTTCATCTTCTTCTTCTTCTTCTTTGCCTTCTTCTTCTTCTCTGACTTCAACATCTTCATCTTTCTATTCCACTTCTTCTTCTTCCATTTCTTCTTTTTGTTCATCTTCCTCTTCTTCTTCTTCTTCTTCTTCTTCTCTGTCATCTTTTTCTTCTCGTTCATCTTTTTCTTCTTCTTCTTCTTCTTGTACTTATTCTTATTCTTTTTCTTCTTCTTGTTCTTATCCTTCTTCTTCTTCTTCAACTTCTTCTTCTTCTTTTTCTTCTTCTTCTTCTTCTTCTTCCTCTTCTTCCTCTTCCTCTTCTTCGTCTTCCTCTTCTTTTTTATCTTCTTCTTCTTCTTCATTTACAACTTGTTATTCTTCTTCTTCTTCTTCTTCATCTTCTTTTTCTTCTTCTTCTTCTCCTTCTTCATCTTCTTCATCTTCTTCTTTTTCTTCTTCTTCTTCTTCTTCTTCTTCACCTTCATCTTCTTTTTCTTATTTTGCTTGTTCTTCTTCTTCCACTTCTTTTTCTCCTCTTTCTTCTTCTCCTCCTTCTTCTTCATCTCCTTCTTCTTCTTCTCCTCCTTCTCCTTCTTCTTCTTCTTATTCTTCTTCTTCTTCTTTCTCTCCTCCATCTCCTTAATCTTTTCCTTCTTCTTTGTCTTCTCCTTCTTCTTCTTCTTCTTATTCTTCTTCTTCTTCTTCTTCTTCTCTATCTTCATTTCCTTCTTCTTCTTCTTCTTCTTCTTCTTCTAATTCTTCTTCTACTTCTTCTTCTTCTTCTTCTTCTTCTTCTTTTACTTCTTCTTCAAAATTCTTCTTCTTCTTCATTTTCTTCCACTTCAACTTCTTCTTATTCTTCTTCATCTTCTTGTTCTTCTTCTTCTTGTTCTGTTTCTTCTACTTCATTTTCTCCTTCTTCTCCTTCTTGTTCAACTTCTTCTTCTTTTCTCTTCTTTTTCTTGTTGTCTTTGTTCTTCTTCATCATCTTCTTCTTCCTTTCCTTCCTCTTCTTCTTCTTCTCTTTACATTCTTCGTCTTCATCTTCTTCATCCCTCTTCTTCTTCTTCTTCTTCTTCTTCTTCTTCTTCTTCTTCTTCTTCTTCATCTTCTTCTGCTTCTTCTTCTTCTTCTTTGACATCTTGTTCATCTTTTTCTTCATCTTCTTCTTTTACTTCTTCCAATTCTTCTTCTTCTTCCTTGGCATCTTTTTCTTGTTCTTCTTCATTTTCTTCTTATACTTCTACCTCTTCTTCTTCTTCTTCCTTCTTCTTCTTCTTATTATTCTTCTTCTTCTTCGTCATCCTCTTGTTCTTCTTCTACTTTCTCTACTTCTTCTTTTTCTCTTCATCTTTGCCATCTTCTACTTCATCTACATCTTTTTCTTCATCTTATTCTTCATCTTCTTCTTCTTCTTCTTCTTCTTTTCATTCTTCTTCTTCTTCTTCTTCCCTTTCTTCTTCTAGTCCTTCTTTATCTCCTTCTTCTTCTCC
Source organism: Vanilla planifolia (assembly GCA_023846275.1). NCBI lineage: Eukaryota > Viridiplantae > Streptophyta > Magnoliopsida > Asparagales > Orchidaceae > Vanilla > Vanilla planifolia. The sequence goes on from JAIUJO010002070.1 coordinate 6,125, forward strand.
TACTTCTTCTTCTTCTCCTTCTTCCACTTCTCTGTCTTCTTCTTCTCCTTCTTCTAATTCTTCTTCTTCTGTATATTCATCATCATCATCATCTTCTTCTTCTATTTCTTCATCTTCTTCTTTGCCTACTACCTCTTTTTCTTCTTCTTCTTGTACTACTACTTCTACAACTACTTCTTCTTGTTTTTCTTCTTCTTCATCATCTTCTTCTTCCTCTTCTTCTTTTTCATCTAGATCTTCAACTTCTTCTTCTTCATCCTCATCATCATCATCATCATCATCTTCTTCTTTTCTTCTTCTTCTTCTTCTTCTTCTCCTTCTTTTTCTTCATCATCTTCATCTTCTTCTTCATCATCTTCTTTATCATTCTCTTCTTCTTCTCCTCCTTTTTCATCTTCTTCTTATTGTTCTTTATCTTGTTCTTCTTCTTCTTCATCTTCTCCTTCTTTTTCTTCATCATCTTCTTCTTCTTCTTCTCCTTCTTCTTCTTCTTCTTCTTCTTCTTCTTCCTCTTCTTCTTCTTCTTTGTCCTCTTCATCTTCTTCTTCCACATGTTTGTCTTCTTCTTCTTCTTCTTCTATTTCTCCTTGTTCTTCTTCTTTTTCTTCTTTCTACTTCTTATATTTTATCTTCTTCTTCTTCTTTTTCTTCTTCTTCTTCTTTTTCTTCTCCTCCTCCTTCTTCTTCTTCTTCTTCCACTTCTTCTTCCACTTCTTCTTCTTCTTCTTCTTCTTCTTCCTCTTATTCTTCTTCTTCCTCCTCTTCATCTTCTTCTTCAACTTCTTCTTCTTTTTCATCTTCTTATTCTTCATCCTCCTTTTCTTCTTGTTCCTATTCAACGTCTTTTAGTTCTTCGTCCTCTTCTTCTTTTTGGTCATCATCACCTTCTTCTTCTTCTTTTTCTTCATCTACTATTTCTTCTACTTATACTTCTTCATCATCTACATGTTCTTCTTTTGGATAATTTCCTTCTTCTTCTCTTAGTTCTTCTCCTTCTACTACTTCTTCTTCTTCTCCATCTTCTCCTTCTCCATCTTCTTCTACTTGTTCTTCTCCTTCATCTCTTTCATCTACTTCTTTTGTCCTTCCTTTTCTTCTTCTACTTCTCTCCTTCTACTTCTTCTTCCCCTTCTTCTTCTTCTTATTCTTCTACTACTACTACTACTACTTTTTCTTCTTTGCTCCTTCTTCTTCTTCTTCGCATTCTTCTACTTCCTTGTCTTCTTCTTCTCCTTATTCTTCTTCATCTTCTATATTTTCTTCTTCCTCTTCCTTTTCTTCATCTTCTTCCTCTCCTTTTCCTTCTTCTTCTTCCTCTTCTTTTTCTTCTTCTTCTTCTTCATCTTCGTCAACTTCTTCTTCATCTTCTTCTGCATCTTCTTCTTCTTCTTCTTCTTCTTCTTCTTCTTTGTTTTCTTCTTCTTCATCTAGTTCTTTTTTTTCTTTGTCATCTTCTTCTTCTTCTTCTTCTTCCACTTCTACTTCTTCTTCTTCTTCTTCGACTTCTTCTACTACTTCTTCTTCTTCTTCTTCTTCCTTATCTTCTTCTTCTTATTCTTTGTCTTCTTCTTCAACGTCTTCATCTTTTTCCCCATCTACTTCTTCTTCTTCTTCATCATCATCTTCTTCTTCATCTTCTTCTTCTACTTCTTCTTCTTCTTTTTCTTTGCCAACTTCTACTTTTTCATCTACAACTTCTTCATCTTATTCTTCCTCTTCTTCTTCTTCCACTTTTTTGTCTTCTCTTCTTCAACTTTCTATTCTTCTTCTTCTTCTTCTTTTTCTTCTTCTTTTTTCCACTTCTTGTTCGTCCACTTCTTCTTCTCTTCTTCCTCAACTTACTCTTCTTCTTCTTCTTCTTCTTCTCTTCTTCCCCTTCTTCTCCTTCTATTTCATCTCTTTCTTCTTTTCTTCTTCTTCTATTTCTCTTCTTCTTCCTCTTCGTCTTCTTCTTTTTTTTTTCTTCTTTTTCCTCTTCTTCACTTTTCATCTTTTTCTTCTTCTTCTTTTTTATCTTCTTCCTTCTTCTTCTTCTTATTCTTCTTGTTCTTCTTCTTTTTCTTTCAGTTCCTCTTCTTCTTTAACTTCTTTTAATACTCCTTCTCCTTCTTTTCTTTTTTCTTCTTCTTCTACATTTTTTACTTCTTCTTCTTCTCCTTCTTCTCTTTGTCATCTTCTTCTCTACTTCGTCTTCTCTTCTTCTTCTTCTTCTTCTTCTTCTCTTCTTCTCCTTCTTCTTCTTCTTCTTCTCCTTCTTCTTCTTCTCTATCTTCTTCTTCTTCTTCTTCTCTCTCTTTGTCTTCTTCTAATCATCATCATCATCTTCTTCTTCTTCTTTTTATTCCTCTTTGTCTTCTTTCTTTCTTCTTCTTCATCATCATCATCTTCTTCTTCTTCTTCTTCTTCTTCTTCTTCTTTTTCTTCATCATCTTCTTCTTCTTCTTCTTCGAGTTCTTTTTCTTCTTCTTCTTCTTCTACTAATACTTACTTCTACTTCTCCTTCTTCTTCTTCTTCTTCATCTTCATTTTGTTTGTCTTCTTCTTCTTCATCATCATCATCTTCTTCTTCTTCGTTTTCCTTCTCCTACTTCTTGTTCCTACTCTTCTTTTTCATTTTCTTCTACGTGTTCTTCTTCTTCTTCTTCTCCTTCGTCTTCTTCTTCTCCTTCATCCTCTTCTTCTTCTTCTTCTTTCTTCTTCTTCTTCTTCTTCATCTTCTTCTTTTTCTAGTTCTTCTTCTTCTTCTCCTTTTCCTTCTTCTTTGTCTACTTCTTTGTCTTCTTCTTGTTCTTCTCCTTCTTCTACTTCTTCTTCTACTTCTTCTTGTTCTTCTTCTTCTTCTTCAACATCTTCTTCTTCTTCATTGATTTCTTCCCTTTCTTCTTCTACTTCTTCTTCTTCTTCTTCTTTTCTTCTTCTTCTTTTCTTCGTTTTCTTCTTCTTCAACTTTTGTGTCTTTCTTTTCTTCTTCATCTTCTTCTTCTTCTTCTACTACTTTTTCTCTTAACCATCTACTTCAACTTGTTCTTCTTCTTCTCCTCCTTCTTTGCCTTCCTCTTCTTCTTAACTTCAACTTCTTCATCTTTTCTTGCACTTCTTCTTCTTCCTCCTCTTCTTCTTTCTCTTCTTTGTCTTCCTCTTCTTTGGCTTTGTTATCTTCGTCTATTCTTCTTCAGTTTCTTCTTCTTCTTCTTCTTCTCCGTCGTCTTTTTCTTCTCGTTCATCTTCTTCTTCTTCTTCTTCTTCCTCTTCTTCTTCTACTTCTTCTTCAAACCCTTCTTCTTTTTCTTCTTCTTCTTCTTCTTCTTCCTTATCCTCTTCTTCTTCTTCGTCTTCCACTTATTCTTTTGTCTTCTTCTTCTTCATCATCTTCTTCTTCTTCTACAACTTCTTCTTCTTCTTCTTCTTCTTCTTCTTCTTCCTCTTCTTCTTCTTCTTCTTCTACTTCTTCTTCTCTTTCTTCTTCTTCTTCTTTATCTTCTTCTTCTTCTTCTAATTCTTCTACTTCTTCTTCTTCTTCTTCCTCTTCTTCTTCATTGCCATCTTCTTCTTCCCCTTCATCTTCCTTTTCTTATTCCTCTTCTAGTTCTTCTTCTTCCACTTCATTTTCTCCTCTTTCTTGTTCTTCTTCTTTTTCTTTTTCTCCTCTTATTTCTCCTTCTTCTTCTTCTTCTTCTACTTCTTCTTCTCCTTCTTCTTCTTTTCCTTCTTCCTCTAATGCTTCTTCTTCTTCTTCTTCTTCTTCTTCTTCTCCTTCTTTTTCTTCTTCTTCTTCTTCTTCTTCTTCTTCCTCTTCTTCTTCTTCTTCTTCTACATCTGCATCTTCGTCTCCTTCTTTTTCTTCATCATCATCATGTTCTTCTTCTTCTTCTTCTT
>JAIUJO010002070.1:30000-32500 GCA_023846275.1 Vanilla planifolia
TCTTCTTCTTCTTCTTCTTTTTCATCTTCTTCTTCTTCCCGATCTTCTTCTTCTTCTTCTTCTTCTTCTTCTTCTTCTTCTTCTTCCCACACCTCTACTTCTTCTTTGTTTTCTTCTAGTTCTTCTACTACTTCTTCTCCTTATTCATATTCTGCTTCTAATTCTTTTTCTTCATCATCTTCCTCCTCTTGTCCTTCTTCTCCTTCTTCTACTTCTTCATCTTCTTATCCTTCTTCTTCTTCTTCTTTGCCTTCTTCTTCTTCTTCTTCTTCCTCTTCCTCTTCTTCTTCTTCTTCTTCTTCCTCTTCTTCCTCTTCTTTTTCTTCCTTTTTTCTTCTTCCTCTTCTTCTTCTTCTACTTTTTCTTCTTCTTCTTTTTCTTCTTCTTCCTCTTCTTCTTCTTCTTCTTTACCTCTTCTTATTCCACTTGCTCCACTTCTTCCCTCTCTTTTTCTTGTTTTTTTTTCTTCTTCTTCTTCTTCCACTCCCTCTTCATCATCATCATCTTTCTCTTCTTCCTCTTCTTCTACTTCTTTTTCTTCTTCTTCTTCTACTACTTCTTCTTCTTCTTCCTCTATTAATTCTTCTTCTTCTTCTTCTTCTTCTTCTTCTTCTTCTTCTTCTTCTTCTTCTTGTTGCTCTTCTTCTTCTTCTTCCACTTCTACTTCTTCTTCTGCTTCTTCTTCTTCTTCTTTTTCTTCTTCTTCTTCTTCTTCATTTTCATCTTCTTTTTCGTCTTCCTCCACTTTTTCTTCTTCTTCCTCTTCTTCTTCTTCTTCTCCTTCTTCTCATACTCCTTGTCTTCTTGTTCTTCTTCTTCTTCTTCTTCTTCTTCTTCTTCTTCTTCTTCTTCTTCTTCTTCTTCTTCTTATTCTTCATTTTCTTCTTCTTCTTCTTCTCTTCTTCTTCCTCATGTACTACTTCTTCTTCTCCTCCTCCTCCTCCTTCTTTTTCTTTTTGTTCTTCAACCTCTCCTCGTTCTTATACTTCTTCTTCTTTGTTGTCTTCTTCTTCTTCTCCTCCTACTTTTTTCCTTCTTCTTTGACTTCTTCTTCTTCTTATTCTTCACCTATTCTTTTTCCCAACCTTTCCTTCTTTGTGCTCTCTTTATACTTCTTATTCTTTGCTGTCTTTCGTTCTTGTTCATGCTCTTCTTGTTCTTCTTCTTCATGTTCTTCTTTTCCTTTTTCTTCACCATCTTCTTCTCCTATTTCTTCTTCTTCTTCATGATTATCATCTTCTTCTTCTTCTTCTTCATCTTCTTCTACTTCTTCCTCGTCGCCTTCTTGTTCTTCTTCTCCTTCTGCATCTCCTTCTTCTTCTCCTTCTTCTTCCTCCTCCTTCCTCTCACCTTCTTCTTCATGTTCTTCTTCTTCTTCTTCTTCTTCTTCTTCTTTTCTTTTTCTTCTTGTTATTCTTCCTGTTTTCCTTCTTCTTCTTCTTCAGCCTCATCTTCTTCTTCTTCTTCCTCTTATTCTTCTTTTTTTCCTTATTTTCAACTTCTTCCTCATCTTCTTCTTCTTCTTCTTTCTCTACTACTTTTTCTTCGTCTTCTTCTTTTTCTTCTTCTTCTTCTTCTTCTTAGTCTTCTACTACTTCTTCTTCTTCATCTTATTCTTCATCTTCTTCGTCTTCCACTTTATCATCTCTTTTTCTTCTTTGTCTTCTTCATTTTCTTCTCCTTCTTCTTCTTCTTCTTCTCCAGCTTCTTCTTCTTCTTCTCCCACTTTTATTTCTTCATGTTCTTCTTCTTCTTCCACATCTTCTTCTTCTTCTTCTTATTCTTCTTCTTCTACTTCTTCTTTTTCTTCTTCATCTTCTTCTTCTTTTTCTCCTTCTTATTATTATTCTTCTTCTTCTTCTTCTTCTTCCTCTGCTTCTTCTTCTTCCTCTTCTTCTTCTTCTTACTCAACCCCTTCTACTTCTCCTACTTCGATTTCATCTTCTTCATTTTCTTCTTCTTCTGCTTCATCCATTTATTCTTGTTCTTCATGTTCTTCTTCTTCCTCTTCTTTTTCTTCTTTTTTTTCTTCTTCTTCCACTTCTTCTCCTCCTTCTCCTTCTTCTTCTTATTCTTCTTCTTTGTCTTTATCTTATTCCTCTTCTTCCTCTTCTTCTTCTTCTTCTTCTTCTTCTTCTTCTACTTCTTCTGCCTCATCACTTTCCTCTTCATCCTCATCATCATCTTCTTCTTCTTCTTCTTCTTCTACTTCTTCTTCTTCTTCTTCTTCTTCCTCTTCTTCTCAATCCTCTACTTCTTTTTCTTCTTCCTCTTCTTCTTCTTCTTCTTCCCACTCTTCCTCTTCTTCTTATTTGTCTTCTTCTTCTTCTTCTTCTTCCTCATCCTCCTCTTCTTCTTCTTCTTCTTTGTCTTCTTCTTCCTCTTATTCTTCTTCTTCTTCTTCTTCTTCTTCTCTGTCTTCTTCTTCTTCTTCTTCTTTCTCCTCTTCCTCATCTTCTTCTTCTTTTTCTCCTTCTTATTCTTCTTCTTCATCTCCTTC
>JAIUJO010002070.1:57500-62500 GCA_023846275.1 Vanilla planifolia
TCTTCTTTTTATTCTTTTTCTTCTTCACCTCTTTAATTTTCTTCCACTTGTTTTTCTTCTTCTTCTTCTTTTCCTCATCCTTCTCTTTCCTTCTTCTTCTTCTTCTTCTTTTTCTTCTACTTCTTCTTCATCTTCTTCTTCTTTTTCTTCTTCTTCTTCTTTTTCCTCTTCTTTTCCATCATCATCATCATTTTCTACTTCTTCTTCTTTTAATTCTTCTTCTCTTTCTTCTTCGTCTTCTTCTTCTTTTTCCTCTTCGTCTTCTTCTTCTTCTTCTTCTTCTTCTACATCCTCTTCTTCTTCTTCTTCTTCTTCCTCTTTTTCTTCGTCTTCTTCTTCTTCTTCTTCTTCATCTTCTTCTCCTTCTTCTTCTTTTCCTTCTCCTTCTTTGCCTTCTTCTTCTTCTTCTCCTTCTCTTCTTCTTCTTTTTATTCCTCTTCTTATTTTTCTTATTCTTCTTCTACCTCTTATTCCTCATCTTCTTCTAATTCTTCTTCTTCTTCTCTTCCTTCTTTCTTCTTCTTCTTCTTCTTCTTCAACTTTTTCTTCTTCTTCTTCTTCTTCTTTAACTACTTCTTCTTCTTCATCTTCTTATTCATCTTTTTCTTGTTCTTCTTCTTCTTCTCCTTCTTCTCCTCCTCCTTCTCCCTGTTCTTCTGCTTTATCTTATCTTTCTTCTTCTTCTTCTTTTTCTTCATCTTCTTGTTGTTATTCTTCTTCTTCTTCCTCTTCTTTTTCTTCTTCTTCTTTTTCTTCTTCTTCTTCTTCGCTTCTTCTTCTTCTTCTTCTTTTTATTCTTATTCGTCTTGCTCTTCTTCTCCTTCCTCCTCCTCTTCTTCCTACTCTTCCTCCTCTTCTTCTTTTTCATCATCATGTTCATTTGCTTTTTCTTCTCCTACTTCTTCTTCTACTTCTTCTTCTTCTCCTTTTCTTCCTCAACTTCTTATCTTTCTTCCTCTTCTTCTTCTTATTCTTCTTCTTCTTCTTCTTCCTCTTCCTCCTTTTCATGTTCTTCTTCTTCTTCTTCTTCTTATTCTTCCTCTTCCTCCTCCTTCTCCTCCTCCTATTCCTCTTCTTCTTCTTCTTATTCTTCTTCTTCTACTTCCTCTTCTTTCTATTCTCGTCCTTCTTCTTCATCTTCTTCTATTACTACTACTTCTTCTTCTTCTTTTTCTTCTTCTTCATCTCCTCCTACTCCTTCTCCTACATCTTCTTCTTTTTCTTCTTATTATTAATCATCATCTTATACTTCTTCTTCATCTTCTTCATCATCTTCTTGAGCTTCTTATTCCTCTTCCTCATCTTCTACTTCTACTTCTTCTTCTTCTTCTGCTTCTTCATCTTCAACTTCTTCTTCTTCTTCTTCTTCTTCTTCTTCTTCTTTCCTCTTCCTTTTCTACTTCTTCTTCTTCCACTTCTTCATCTTTTTCTTCTTCTTATTCTTCTTCTCCATCATCATTTTCTTGTTCTTCTTCTTTTAATTCTTCTTCTTCTTCTTCTTCTTCTTCTTCTTTTTCCTCTTCTTTTTTATCTTTCTCTTCTTCTTCATCATCATATTCTTCTTGTTCTTCTTCTTCTTCGTCTTGCACTTCTACTTTTTCTTCATCATCTTCTTCTTCTTCGTCGTCTTCTTCTTTTTCTTCCTCCACTTCTTCTCCTCCTCCTCCTTCGCATTCTTCTTCTCCTCCTCCTTTCCATTCTTCTTCTTCTCCTTCTTCTGTGTCTAATTCTTCTTCTTCTTCTTCGTTGTCTTCTTCTTTTTCTCCTTCTTATTCATCATCATCTTATACTTCTTCTTGTTCATCATTTTCTTCAGCTTCTTCTTATTCTTCTTCCTCTTCTTTTACTTCTACTTCTACTTATTCTTCTTGATCCTCCTCCACCTCATCCTCTTCTTCTTCTTCTTCTTTCTAATCTTATTTTTCTTCTTCTTCCATAGCTTCTAATTCTTCTTCTTCTTCTGCTACTTATTCTTTTCTTGTTCTTCTTCCACTTCTTCCTCTTCTTCTTCTTCTTCTTCTTCTTCCACTACTGCTACAACTACTTCTTCTTCTTCATCTTCTTCTTCTTCATCTTCTTCTTCTTAATGTCTTCATCATCTTCTTCTTCTTCTACATCTTCTTCTACTTCTCCTCCTCCTTCTTATTCTTATTCTACTTCTATCTCTTCTTCTTTTTCTCATTTTTCATCTTCTCGATCCTTTTCTTCTTTTTCCTCTTCTTCCTCCTCTTATTCTTCTTCTTCTTCTTCTTCTTTTACTTCTTCTTTTTCCGCATCTTCTTCTTCTTCTTCTTCTTCTTTGTCATCTTCTTCCACTTCTCCTTATTTTTCATCATTATTATCGTCTACTTGTTCTTCGTCTTCTTCCTCATCTTCTTCTTCCTCTTCCTCCTCTTCTTTATCATCTTCTTCTTCTTCTTATTCTTCCTCTTCTTCTTCTTCTTCTTCTTCTTCTTTTGTTCTTCCTCTTCTTCTTCCTCTTCTTCTTCTTCTTCTTCTTCATCATCTTCTTCTTCTTCTTCTCATTTTTCTTCTTCTTCCTCTTATTCTTCTTCTTCTTCTTCTTCTTCTTCTTCATTCTCTTTTTCTATTTCTTCTTCTTCTTCTACTTCTTTTCATTCTTCTTCTTGTTCTTCCTCTTCTTCTTCTTCTTCTTGTACTTCCCCTTCTTTTTCTTGTTCTTCTTCTTCTTCTTCTTCTTCTTATTCTTATTCTTCTTCTTCTTCTATTTCTTCTTCTACTTCTTCTTCTTCTTCCATTTATTCTTCTTCTTCTTCTTCTTTTTCTTCCTCTTCTTCATCTTCATCTTTCTTCTTCTTCTTCTTCTTCTTCTTCTTCTTTTTCTTCTTCTCATTATTATTATTATTTTTATTACTATTATTCTGTTTCATCTTCTTCTTCTTCTTCTTCATCTTCTTCTTCTTATTCTTCTTCATCTCCTTCTACCACTTCTGCTTGTTCTTTTTCGTCTTCTTCTTCTTCTTCTTCTACTTCTTCCCATTCTTCCTCTTCTTCTTCTTCTTCTTCTTCACCTTCTTCTTCTTCTTCAGCATCATCTTCTTCTCATTGTTCTTCTTCTCTTTGTTCTTCTTCTTCTTCTTCTTCTTCTTCCTCTTGTTCTTGTTCTTCTTCTTCTTCTTCTTCTTTTTCTTCTTCGTTTTCTTCATCATCATCTTCTTCTTCTTCTTTTTCTTCTTCCTTTTCTTCATCTTCTTCTTCTTCTTTTTCTTCTTCCTTTTCTTCATCTTCTTCTTCTTTTGCTATTTCTTCTTCTTCTTCTTCTTATTTGTCTCCTTCTTCTTCTCCTTCTTCTTCTTCTTCTTCTTCTTCTTCTTCTCCTTGTCCTTCTTCTTCTTCTTCTTCGCCTTCTTCTTCTTCTTCCCTATCTGCTTCTTATTCTTTTCTTGTTCTTCTTCTTCCTCCTCTTCTTCTTCTTTGTCTTCTTCCTCATCATCATCTTCTTCTACTATTACTACTACTTCTTCTTCTTCTTCTTCCTCTTCTATAACTTCTTCTTCTTCTCCTTCTACCTCTTCTTCTTCTTCTTCTCCACTTTCTATCTCTTCTTAATTTTCTTCTTTATCTTCTTTTCCTCCTTCTTCTTCTACTTCTTCTTTTTCTTCTTCTACGTCTTCTCCTCCTCTTCCTCCTTTTTCTTCTTCTTCTTCTTCTTCTTCTTCTTCTTCTTCTTCTTCTTCTTCTTCTCCTTCTTCTTATTCTTTTCTTCTTCTTCTTCTTCCTCAACTTCTTCTTCTTCTTCCACTTATTCTTCTTCTTCATCTAGTTCTTCTTTTTCTTTGTCTTATACTTCTTTTTTCCTCATCTTCTTCTTTTTCTTCTTCTTCTTCTTATTCTTCTTCTTCTTCAACTTCTTATTCTTTTTCTTCTTCCCCCTCTTCTTCTTCTTCTTCTTCTTCTTCTGCTTCTTATTCTTTTCTTGTTCCTCTTTGACTTCTTCTTCTCCAACTTCTTCTTCTTCATTTTTTTATTCTTCATCATCTTCATCTTCTTCTTCTTCTTCTTCTTCTTCTTCTTCTTCTACTTCTACTTCTTGTTCTGCTACTTCTTCTTCTTCTTCTTCAACTTCTCCTTTTTATTCTTTGTCTTCTTCTTCTTCTTCTTCTTCTTCTTCTTCTTCATGTTCTTCTTCTTCTACTACTTTTTCTTCTTCTTCTTCTTTTCTTCTTCTTCTTCTTCTTCTTCTACATCTTCTACTTCTTCTTCTTTTTCTACCTCTTCATATTCTTCTTTTTCTTCTGATGCTACCTCTTCTTCTTCTTCTCCTTCTACCTCTTCTTGTTTTTCTCCTTTTTCTTCTTCACCTTCATCTTCTTCTTCTCGATCAGTTCCTTCTTAATCTTCTTCTTCTTCTTCTTCCTCCACCTTCTCTTCTACTTCTTCTTCTTCGTCTTCTTCTTCTTCTTCTTCAACTTGCTCCTCTTCTACTTCTTTTTCTTCTTTCTCTTCTTTTTCTTCTTCTTCTTCCTTTTCTTTTTCTTCTTCTTCTTCCTCTTCTTCTTCTTCTTTGTGTTGTTCTTCCTCTTCTTCTTCTTTTTCATCATCATTATCTTCTATTTCTTCTTCTTCTTCTTCTTCTTCTTCTTCTTCCTCCTCCTCATCTTCTTCTTCTTCTTTGTCCTCTTCTTAATCTTCTTCTTCTTCTTTTTCTTCTAACTCTTCCTGTTCTTCTTCTTCTTCTTCTTTTAATTCTTCTTCTTCTTTTCTTCTTCCTCTTATTGTTCTTCTTCTTCTTCTTCTCCTTCTTCTTTTTCTTCTTCTTTTTCTTCTTCTTCTCTTCCTCTTCTTCTTCTTCTCATTTTTTTCTTATTCTTCTTCTTCTTCTTCTTCTTCTTCTTCTTCTTATTCTACTTCTTCTTCTTCTTCTTTGACTTCTTCTTTTTCTTCATTTTCTTTTTCTTCTTCTTCTTCTTCTACTTCCTTTCCTTCTTCTTCTTATTCTTCCTCTCCATCTTCTTCTTCTTCTTCTTCTTCTTCCACTT
>JAIUJO010002070.1:67500-70000 GCA_023846275.1 Vanilla planifolia
ATCTTCTTCATCTTTGTCTACTTCTTCTTCTTCTTTCTCTTCTTCTTCTTCTTCTTCTTCTTTTTCTTCTTCCTCATCTTCTTCTTTTTCTTCTTCTTCGTCTTCTTCGTCTTCTACTTCTTCTTCCTCTTATTCTTCTTCTTCATCTTCTCCTTCTTCTTTTCTTCTTCTTCTTCTTCTTCAACTTCTTCTTCTTCTTCTTCTTCTTCTTCTTCTCCTTCTTCTTCTTCTTCTTCTTCTTCTTTCTGTTTTTCTTCTTTTTCAACTCCTTCTTCATCTTATTCATGATCATCATCATCATCATCATCATCAACTTCTTCTTCTTCTTCTTCCTCCTCCTCATATTCTTCTATTTGTTCTTCTTCTTCCTCTTAATATTCTTCTTCTTCTATTTTTTCTTCTACTTCTTTTTCTTCTTCTACTTATTCTTATTCTACATCTTACTCTTCTTCTTCTTCTCATTCACCTTCTTCTTCTTCTCCTCCTCCTCCTTGTTCTTCTCCTTGTTGTTTGTGTTCTTCTTCTTTTTCTTTCTCTTCTTCATATCCTTTTTCTTCTTCTTCTTCTTCTTCACCTTCTCCTCCTTCTTCTTCTACATCTTTGGCTACTTCTTCTTCTTCTTCTTCCATTATTATTATTCTTCTTCTTCTTCTTCTTGTTCTTCTTCTTCTGCTTCTGCTTCTTTCTCTTCTTCTTCTTCTCGTTCTTCTTCTTCCTCTTCTTCTCCTTCTCCTTCTTCTTCTTCTTCTTCTTCTTCTTCTATTTCTTCTTCTTCTCCTTATACCTCTGCTTCTTCTTATTCTTCTTCTTCATCTTCTTCTTCTTATTTATATTCTACTTCTTCAACTTCTTCTTCTTCTTCTTCTTGCTCTTCTTCTTCTCCTTCTTCTTCTTCTTCTACTACTACTACTTCTTCTTCTTCTTCTTCTTCTTCCTCTTCTTCTTCCTCTTCTTCTTCTTCTTCTTCTTCCTCTTCTTCTTCCCCTTGTTTTTCTTCTTCTTCTTCTTTAACTTCTTCTACTTCTACTTCCTCCTCCTTCGCCTCTTCTTCTTCTTCTTTTTCTTCTACTTTTTCTCCTTCTTCTTCTTCTTCTTCTTCTTACCCTTCTTCTTCTTCATCTTCTTCTTCCTTTACTTCTTCTTCTTCAACATTTTCTTCTCTTTCTTCTTCTTCTTCTTTTTACACATCATCTTCTTCTCATTCTTCCTCTTCGTCTTCTCCTTCCCTTCCCTACTCTTCTTCTTCGTCTTCTTCTTCTTCTTTTACTTCCTCTTCTTCTCCTTTTCTTCTTCATCATCATCATCATCTTCTTCTTCTTTTTCTTCTGCTACTTCTTGTTCCTCTTCTTTCTATTCTTCTTCATCATCATCTTCTTCTTCTTCTTCTTTTTGTTCTACTTCTACTTCTTTGTCCTCTTTTTCTTCTTCTTCTTCTTCTTCTTCCTCCTTTTCTTCTTCTTCATCTTCTTCTTCTTCTTATCTTTCTACTCCTTCTTCACCTTCTTTCTTTTCTTCTTTTTTATCTTCTTTTCCTTCTTCTTCTTCTTTTATTTCTTCTTCTTTTTCTTCTTCTTCTCTCTTCTACTTTCTCTCCTCCTCCTCCTCTTTCTTCCTCTCTTTGTTCTTCTTCTCCTTCTTCTTGTTCTTGTTGTTCTTCTTCTTCACTTTCAAACTTGTCTTCTTCTTCTTCTTCATTTTCTTCTTTTACTTCTTAGTTCTTCTTCTTTTTCTTCATGTTTTTCTTCTTCTTCTTCCTCTTCTTCTTCTCCTGATCCTTCTCTTTCTACTTCTTCTCCATCTTCATCTTCTCCTTGTTCTTGCTCTTGTTCTTCTTCTTCATATACTACTACTTCTTCTTTTTCTTCTTCTTCTTCTTCTACTGCTTCTCTGTCATCTTCTTCTCCTTCTTCTTCTTGTTTTTCTTCGTTTTCCTCTTCTTCTTCATCTGATTCTTCTTCTTCCTCTTCTTCTTCTTCTTCTTCTTCTTCTGCTTCTTCTTCTTCCTTTTATCCATCTTCTTCTCGTTCTCTCTCTTCTTCTTCTCCTCCTTCTTCTACTTCTACTTCTTCATCTTCCCATTCTTCTTCTTCTTCTTGTTCTTCTTCCTCTTCTTCCTTTTCTTCTTCTTCTTATTGTTTTTATTATTATCCTTCTTCTTCAACTTCTTTTTATTCCTTTTCTTCTTCTTTGACCCCTTCTTCTTCATTATCTTCTTCAACTACTACATCTTATTATTATTCTTCTTCTTCTTCTCCTTCCTCTTCTTCCTTTTCTTCTTATTCCTCTTCCTGTTCTTCTCCTTCTTCATTTTCTTCTACTTCCTCTTTTTGTCCTTGTTCTTCATCTTCCTCCTCTTCTTCTTCCTACCCTTCTCCTTCTTCTTCTTCCTCCTCTTCTTCTTCTTCTAACATTTCTTCTTCTTCTTCGACTTCTTCTTCTTCTTATCTTCTTCTTATTATTATTCTTCTTCTTCTCATTCTTCTTCTTCTACTACTACTAC
>JAIUJO010002070.1:75000-82500 GCA_023846275.1 Vanilla planifolia
CTTTTTCTGCTTCCTCTTATTCATCTTGTTCATATTCTTCTTTTCTTCTTTTTCATCATCTTCTTCTTCTTCTTCTTCGTCTACTTCTTCTTCTCCTTCTTCTTCTTCTTCTCCTTCATCTTCTCCAACTTCTTCTTCTACTACTTCTCATTATTCTTCTTCTTCATCTTCTTTTTCTTCTTCTTCTTATTCTTCTTCTTTTTTCTCTTTTTCTTCTTTTCCTTCTTCCTCTTCATCATCTTCTTCATGATCATCATCATCTTCTTCCTCTTCGTTTTCTTCTACTACTTCTTTTTCTTCTTCTTGTTGTTGCTCTTCTTCTCCATTTTCTTATTCTTCTTCTAACTCTTCTTCATCTTATTTATCTACTTCTTGTTCTTCATCTCCTTGTTCTTCTTGTTCTTTGTGTTCTTCTTTTTCTTCTTCTTCTTCTTCTACTTCTTCTTCTTCTTCACCATCTTCTTCTTATTCTTCTATGTCTTACGCTTCTTCGTCTCCTTCTTCTTCTCCTTCTTCTTCGTCTCCTTCTTCTTCTTCTTCTTCCTTTCATTTTCTTCTTCTTCTTCTACATCTACTTCTTCTTCTTATACTTTCTCTTCTTCTTCTTTTTCTTCTTCTTCTTCTTCTTTTTCTTCTTCGTCTACTTCTACATCTTCTTCTTATTCTTCCTATTATTCTTCTTCTTTATGATCATCTTCTTTTAATTCTTCTTCTGTTACGACAACCACTTCCTTTTCTCTTATTCTTCTTCTTCTCCATCTCCTCCTTCTCCTTATTATTATTACTGTTAATCTTCTTCTTCTTTGACTACAAATAGTACTTCTTCTTCTTATTCTTATTCTTATTTGTCTTCTTCTCATTCCTTTTCTTCTTCTTCTACTTCTTCTTCTTCTCCATCTTGTTCTCCTTCTTCTTGTTCATCTTCTTCATCTTCTTCTTCTTCATCTTCTTCTTCTTCTTCATCACTCCTTCTTCTTCTTCTCCTTGTTTCACTTTTTCTTCTTTTCTTCTTCTTCTTCATCATCATCTTCTTCTTCTTCCTCTTCTTCTTCTTCTACTACTTCTTCTTCTTCTTCTTCATCTTCTTCCTCTTCTTCTCTCCTTCTTCTACTTCTCTTTCATCTTCTTTTTCTTTTTCTTCTTCTTCTTCTACTTCTTCTTCTTCTTCTTCATGTTCATCTTCTTCTTCTTCTTCTTCTCTTTCTTCTTCTTCTTCTTCATCTAATTCTATTTCTCCTCCTTTTTCTCCTTCTTCTTCTTCTTCTCCTCCTTCTTCTTCACCTTCTTCTTCTCCTTCTTCTTCTTCTTCATCATATTCATCATCATCTTCTTCTTCTTCAATCTTCTTCTTCTTCTTTCTTTACTTCTTCTTTTTCTTCTTCTTCTTCTTCCTCATTTTCTTCTTCTTTTTCTTCTTCTTCCTCTTCATCATTTTCTTCTTCTTCTTCATCTTCTTCATGCTCATCATCATCATCTTCTTCTTCTTTTTCTCCTTCTTCTTCTTCTTCTTCTTCTCCTCCTCCTTCTTCTCCAACTTCTTCTTCTATTTCTCATTCTTCTTCTTCTTCTTCTTTCTCCTTTTTTTCCTTTTCTTTTTCTTCTTCTTCATCTTCTTCATGATCATCATCATCATCTTCTTCTTCTTTTTCTTCTTCTACTTCTTCTTTTTCTTCTTCTTGTTCTTCTTCTTCTTCTTCCTATTGTAATTCTTCGTCTTACTCTTCTTGGTCTAATTTATCTACTTCTTCTTCTTCTTCTCCTTACTCTTCCTGTTCTACTTCTTTTTCTTCTTTTTCATCCTCTTCACCTTCTCCTTCTTCTTCTACATCTTCTGCTTCTTCTTCTTCTTCTTCTATAACTACTTCTTCTTCTTCTTCTTCTTCTTCTTCTTACCCTTCTTCCTCTTCTCATTCTTTGTCATCTTCTTCTCCTTCTTCATCTTCTTCTTCTTCTTCTTCTTTCTCTTCTTCTTCTTCTTCTTCTTCTTCTTTCTCTTCTTCTTCTTCTTCTTCTTCTTCTACTTCTTCTTCTTCTTCTTCTTCCTCTTTTTCTTCCTCTAATTCTTCCTCTTCTTCTTCTTCTTCTTCTTCTTCTTCCTCTCTTTCTTCTTATTCTTCCTCCACTTCTTCTTTTGCTTCCTCCCCTTCTTCTACTTCTTCCTCTTCTTCTGGCTCTTCTTCTTCTTCTCCATCTACTTCTTCTTCTTCTCCTCCTTCTTTTTCATCTTCTCCATCTTTTTCTTCTTCTCATTCTCCTACATCTTCTTCTTCTTCTTATTCTCCTTCTTCTACTTCTTCCTCTTCCTCTTCTTCATCTTCTTCTTCTTCTTCTTCGCCTCCTCCTTCTCCTCCATCTGCTTCTTATTGTTCTTCTTCTTCTTTTTCCACTTCTTCTTCTTCTTCTTCTTCTTCTTCTAAATCTTCTTCTTCATTTCCTTCTTCTTCTTCTTGTACGTCTTCCACTTCTTCCTATTTTCCTTCTTCTTCCTCTACTTACTCTTTTTCTCCTTCTTCTTGTTCTTCTTTTTTCAATATTTCTTCATTTCCCTTATCTTCTTCTTCTTTTCCACCTCTTCTGCTTCTTCTTCTTCTTCATTTTCTTCTATTTCTACTTTTTTTTCTTATTCTTCTTGTCATCCTTCATTTTCTTCTTCTCCTTCTTCATCTTCTTCTTCTTCTACTACATCTTTTTCTTTTTCTTCATCACCATCTTCTTCTTCTTCTTGTCTTTCTTCTCCTCCTTCTTCTTCTTCTTCTTCTTTACCTTCTCCTTCATCTTCTTCTTCTTCTTCTTCTTCTTCTTTTCATTCTCCTTCTTCTTTTTCTTCTTCTTCTTCTTCTTTTTTTCTATCTTCTTCTTCCTCTTATGGTTCTTCTCCTTTTTCTTCTTCTTCTTCTTCTTCTTCTTCTTCTTCTTCTTCTACTTCTTTGTCATCATCTTCATCTTCTTATTCTTCTACTGCTTCTTCTTCTTCTTCTTCTTCTCCTTCTTCTTCTTCTTCTCCTTCCCCTTCTTCTTCTTCTTCTTCTTCTTCTTCTTCTTTTACCTCTTCTTCTCATTAAACTTCTTCTTCTCCTCCTTCTTATATTCTTCTTCTTATTCTTTCATCTTCTTCTTCTTCTTCCTCTTCAACTACTACTACTACAACTACTACAGCTATGACTACATCTTCTTCTTCTTCTTATTCTTCTCCTTCTTCTTCTTCCTCTTCTTCTACATCATATTATTTTCCATCTTATTCTTCCTCTTCTTTTTCTTCTTCTTCTTCTTCTTCCTCCTCCTCCTCTTCCTCCTCCTAAACTTCTTAATCATTTTCTTCCTCTTCTTCCTCTTCTCCTTCATCTTCTTCTTGTTCTTCTTCTTCTTCATCGTCTTCCTCCTCCTCCTCTCTTCTTCTCCTTCATCTTCTTCATCATCTTCTTCTTCTTCTTCTTCTTTTTGTTCTTTATCATCTTATTCTACTTCTTCTACTTCTTCTTCTTCTTTTTCTTCTTCTTCTACATCTTCCTCATGTTCTTCTCCTCCTTCTTCTTCTTCTACTTCATCATCATCATCATCATCATCATAATCATCATCATCAACATCTTCTTCTTCTTCTTCTTCTTCTTCTTCTTCTTCTTCTTGTTCTTCTTCTCCTTCTTTTTCTTCTATTTCTTCTTCTTCTTCTTCTTTATTCTAATCTTTTTCTTCTACTTCTTCCTTTTCATATTCATCTTGTACTTCAACTTCATCTTCCTCGACTTCATCTTCTTGTTGTTCTTCTTCTTCCTCTTTCTCCTCCCTTTCTTCTTCTTCTTCTCCATCTTTTTCTTATTTTTCTTATTATTATTATTATTCTACTTATTCTTTTTCTTCTTCTTCTTCTTCTTTTTCCTCCTCTTCTTCTGCTTTTACTTCTTTTTAATCATCATCATCTTCTTCTACTGCTTCTTCTTCATCTTCTTTATTTTCTTCTTTTATTTCTTATTCTTCTTCCTCTCCCATTCTTCTTCCTGTTCCTCTTCCTATTCTTCCTATTCTTCTTCTACTTCTTCTTCTTCTACTACTACTACTACTTTTACTTCATCTTCTTCTTCTTCTTCTTCCCCTACTTCTTTTAAACTTCTTCTTCTTCTTCTTCTTCTTCTTCTTCCCTTACTTCTTTTTCTTCTTTTTCTTCTTCTTCTTCTTCCTCTTCTTTTACTTCTTATTATTTTTCTTCTTCTTCTTCTTCCTTTTCTTCTTCTTCTTCTTCTTCTTCTTCTTCCTCCTGCTCCTCCTTCATTTCTTAATCTCTTTTCTTCCTCTTCTTCCTCTTCTTCTTCTTCTTCTTCTTCTTCTTCAACTTCCTCCATCTCCTCCACTTCTGCTTCTTCTGCTCCTTCTTCTTCTTCATCTTCTTATTCTTCTTCTTCTTTTTTTTTGTTCTTCTTCTTCTTCTTCCCTTTCTTCTTCTACTTCTTCTTCCTTTTCTTATTCATCTTCATCTTCTTCTACTAATTCTTCTTTTTATTCTCCTACTTCTCCTTGTTCTTCTTCTTCATCACCTTCTTCTTCTTCTTCTTCGTAATGTTCTTCGTTGCCCTCTTTTTCTTCTTCTTCCTCTTCTTCATCTTCTACTTCATCTTCCACTTCTTCTTCTACTTCTTTTTATTCCTCTACTTCTTCTTCATCTTCTAATTCTACTTCTTCTTCTTCTTCTTCTTCTTCTTCTTCTTTGTCTTCTTCTTCATCTTCTTCTACTTCTTCTCCTTCTTCTTCTTCATCATCTTGCTTTTCTTCTTCTTCTTTTGCTTGTTCTTCTTCTTCTTCTTCTTCTTCTTCTTCTACTTCCACTGATTCTTCTCCTCCTCCTTTTTTTTCTTCTTCTCCAACTTCTACTTTTTCATCTTCTTCTTCTTCTTCTCCAACTTCTTCTTCTTCGTCTTCTTCTTCTTCTTTCTTCCTTCTCTTCTTCTTCTTCTTCTTCTTCTTCTTCTCCTTCTTCTGCTTCTTCTTCTTATTATTATTCTTACCATCTTCTTCTTCTATTTCTTCTTCTTGTTATTCTTCTTCTTCTTCTTCATCTCTTTCTTCTTCTTCTTCTTCCTTGTCTTCTTGTTCTTCTTCGTCTTCAGCTTCTTTTTATCATCTTCTTCTCTTCTTTTGTTATTCTTTTTCGTCTTCTTCTTCTTTCTTCTTCTCTATTTCATTACTACTACTACTACACTACTTCTTCTTCTTCTTCTTCTTTAACTTCTTCTTCTTCTACTCCTTTTTCTTCTTCTTCTTCTTCTCCTTCAACCTCTTCACTTCTTTTTCTACTTCTTCTTCATCTTCTCCTTGTTCTTCTTCTTCTTCTTCTTCTTCTTCTTCTCCTTCATCTTCTTCCCCTACTTTCTTTTCTTATTCTTCTACTTCTTCTTTTTCTCTTTTTTCTTCTTCTTATTATAATCATATTTACTTTTCTTCTTCATTTTTTTCTTCTCCTCTTTTTCATCTTTTTCTTCTTCTTCTTCTTCTTCTTCTTCTTCTTTTAACTCTTCTTCTTCTACTTCTTCTCTTATTCTAGTTCTTCTTCTTTTTCTTCTTCTTCTTCTCTTCATCTTTTTGTTCTTTTTCTTCCTCCTCTTCTTATCCTTATTCCTCTTATTCTTCTTCTTCTTCTTCTCCTTCTTCTTCTTCTTCTTCTCTTTCATCTTCTTCTCTTTTTTCCTTTTCTTATTCTTCTTCTTCTTCTTCTCTTCTTCTCTTTTTTTTCTTCTTCTTCTAATTCTTGTTCCATTTCTTTTTCTTCTACTTCATTTTTCTTCTTCTTTTTTCTTCTTCTTTTTCTTCTTCTTGTTCTTCTTCTTCTACTACTACTACTACTTCCTTCTTCCTCTTCCCTCTTCTTCTTCTTCCTCTTGCTCTTCTTCTTCTTTGTCTTCTAATTCTTCTTCTTCTTCTTCTTCTTCCTTTTCTTCTTCCTCCTCCTCTTCTTCTTTGTATTCTTCTTCTTCTTCTCCTTCATCTTCCACTTCCTCTTCTTCTTCTTCTCTTTCTTTTTCATTATTGTCATCATCATTATCTTCTTCTTCTTTTCTTATTCTTCTCTTTCCCTCTTCTTCATCTTCTTCTTCCTCATATTCCTCTTCTTCTTCTTGTTCTTCTTGTTCTTTTTTGTCTTCCTCCTCTTCGTCTTCCTCTTCTTTATCTTCTTCTTCCACTTCCTCTTGTTCCTTAACTTCATCTTCATCTTCTTCTTCTTCTTCTTCTTCTTCTTCTACTTCTTCTTCTTCTTGTTCTTCTTTTTCTTTAACTTCTTCTTCTTCTTCTTCTTCTTCTTCTTCTTCTTCTTACTTCTTCTTCTTCTTCCTTTTCTTCTTCTCCTTCAACCACTTCTTCTTCTTCTACTTCTTCTTCATCTTCTCCTTGTCTTCTTCTTCTTCTTCTTCTTCTCCTTCTTCTTCTTCTCCTTCATCTTCTTCTTCTCTTCTTTCCTATTCCTATTCTTCTTCGTCTTCATCTTCTTCTTCTTCTTCTTCCTCTTCTTCTCTTTTTTTCTTCTTCTACTAATTCTTATTCTACTTCTTTTTCTTCTTCTTCTTCTTCTTCTTCCTTTTCTTCTTCTTCTTCTTCTTCTTATTTTTCTTCTTCTACTTCTTCCTTTTCTTCTTCTTCTTCTTCTTCTTCGTCCTCTTCTTCTCCTTCTTCTTCTTCCAATTCTTTTCTTCTTCTTTGCCTTCTTCTTCTTCTTCATCTTCTTCTTCTTCTTCTTCTTCTTCTTCTTCTCTCTTCTTCTTCCTCCTCTTCATCCTCTTTTTTTTTCTTCAGGTTCTTCATCTTCTTCTTCTCTTCTTCTTCTTCTTCTTCTTCTATATCTTCTTCCTCATCGTCGGATCCTTGTTCCTCTTTTTCTTCTTCTTCTTCTTCTTCTTCTTCTTCTTCTCCTTCATCTTGTTCTCTTTCTTTCTTTGCTTATTCTTCTTCTTCTTCTTCTTCTTCTTCTTCTTCTTCTAATTCTTGTTCTACTTGTTTTTGTTTGTCCTTCTTCTTCTACTTCTTCTACTACTACTTCTTCTTCTTCTTCTACTTCTACTACTTCTTCTTCTTCTTCCTCTTCTTCTTCTGTTATTCTTCCCCTTGTTCTTTTCATTTTCCATCTATTTCTTCTTCTCTAATTCTTCTTCTTCTTTGTCGTCTTCTTCTTCTTCTTCTTCCTGTTCTTCTTCTTCTTCTTCTTCATCTTCTTCTTCTTCTTCTCCTTTTTCTTCCCCTTCTTCTTCTTCTTCTTCTTCCTTTTCAGTATTACCATCATCTTCATCTTCTTCTTCTTCTTCTTCTTTTGTTATTCATCTTTTTCCTCTTCTTTGTCTTCTTCTTCCTCATCTTCCTCTTCTTCTTCTTCTTCATCTTCTTCTTCTTCTTCCTCTTGTTCTTCTTCTTCTTCCTTTTCCTCTTGTTTCCTCTTCTTCATCATTTTCTTCTTCTTCTACATCTTCTTCTTCTTCTTCTTCTTCTTCTTCTACCTCCTCCTCTTCTTCCTCTTCTTCTTCCTAT
>JAIUJO010002560.1:5000-7500 GCA_023846275.1 Vanilla planifolia
GAAGAAGAAGAAGAACAAGAAGAAGAAGAAGAAGAAGAAGAAGAAGAAGAAGAAGAACATAAAGAAGAAGAAGAAGAAGACGAAGAAAAGAAAAAGAAGAATAAGAAGAAGAAGAAGAAGAAGAAGAAGAAGTAGCAGTAGAAGAACAAGAACAAGAAAAAAGAAGTAGAAGAAGTAGTAGTAGAAGATGAATAAGAATAAAAAGAAGAAGAAGAAAAAGAAGAAGAAGAAGAAGAAGAAGAAGAAGAAGAAGAAGAAGAAGAAAAACAAATAAAAGAAAGGAAAGTAGGAGAAAAAGAAGTATAAGAAGAAGAAGAAGAAGAAGAAGAAGAAGATGATGATGATGATGATAATCGTGATGAAGAAAATGATGAAGTAGATTGAGAGGAAAAAGAAGAAAAAGAAGAACAAAAAGAAGAAGTAGAAGATGAAGTAGAAGTTGGAGAAGAAGAAGAAGAGGAAGAAGAAGAAGAAGAAGAGGTAGAAGATCTAGAAAGAAATAGAAATAGTAGTAGAAGTGGAAGAGGAAGAAGATGATGTAGAAGAAGATGAAGAATATGAATAAGAAGAAGAAGATGGAAAAGAAGAAGAAGAACAAAAAGAAAAAGTTGAAGTAGAAATAGAAGAAGAAGAAGAAGAAGAAGAAGAAGCAGAAGAAGAAGAATTAGAAGAAGAAGAAGAAGGAGAAGTAGAATAAGAAGATGGAGAAGAAGAAGAAGAAGTATAAGAAGAAGAAGAAGTACAAGAAAAAGAAGAAGAGAAGAGGAAAAAGGAGAAGTAGAAAAAGAAGAATAATAAGCAGCAGCAGAGGAAGAAGATGTAGTAGTAGTTGTAGAAGAAGAAGAAGAAGAACAAAAAGATAAAGCAATTGTCGAGTTAGATGAAGAAAAAGAAAAAGAAGAAGACGTCGAAGAATAAGAAGAAGAAGAAGAGGAAGAAGAAGAGGAGTAAGAAGAAAAAGAAGAAGAAGAAGAAGAGGATGATGAAGAAGTAGAAGAAGAAGAAGCAGAGGAACAAGAACAAGAAGAAGAAGAAGAAGGAGAAGAAGAAGTAGAAGCAATAGAAGAAGAAAAGGAAGAATATGAATAAGAAGTAGTCAAAGAAGAAGAAGAAGATGAAAAAGAAGAAGAAGATGATTAGGAATAAGAAGAAGAAGAAGAAACATAAGAAGTAGAAAATAAGAAGAAGAAGAAGAAAAGAAAAAAAAAGAAAAAGTTGAAGTAGAGGAAGAAGAAGAAGAAGAAGTAGAAGAAGTGGGAGAAAAAAATAAGAAGAAGAAGAAGAAGAACAAGT
Organism: Vanilla planifolia; assembly: GCA_023846275.1. NCBI lineage: Eukaryota > Viridiplantae > Streptophyta > Magnoliopsida > Asparagales > Orchidaceae > Vanilla > Vanilla planifolia. Next base: position 6,294 of record JAIUJO010002560.1, read on the forward strand.
AAATGAAGAAAAAAAGAAGTAGAAGAACTAGAAAAAATAGAAGTTGAAGTAAAGAAGATGCAGAAGAAGAAGAAGAAGAAGAAGAAAAAGTGGAGGAAGAAGTACTAGAAGAAGAAGAAGAAGAAGTAGTAAAAGAAGAAGAAGAAGAAGAAGAAAATTATGATGAAGAAGTTGAAAAAGGAGGAGAAGAAGAAGAAGAAGATGATGATGATGATAAAGTAGATGAAGAAGAAGATAAAGAACACAAAAGAAGAAGAAGAAGAAAAAGAAGAAGACGAAGAATAGGAGGAGGAGGAGGAAGAAGAAGAAGAAGAAGAAGAGGAAGAAGAAGAAGATGAAGTAGAAGTAGAAGAAGAAGAAGAAGAAATTGAAGAACAAGAAGAACAAATTAAAGAAGAAGAAGAAGAAGAAGAAGTCAAAAAAGAAGAAGAAGAAGAAGAAGAAGAAGAGGAAGAAGAAGAAGAAGAATACAAAGAAGAAGAAGAAGAAAAAGAAAACAAGAAGAGTAAGAAGAATAAAAGAATAAGAAGAAGAAGAAGAAGAAGAAGAAGAAGAAGTAGTAGTAGTACCAAAAGAAGTAGTAGTAGTAGTACCAAAAGAAGAAGAAGAAGAAGAAGACGAAGAAAAGGAAGAAGAAGAAGACGAAGAAGATGATGATGATGATGATGATGACGATGGTGATGAAGTGGAAGAAGAAGAAGAAGAAGAAGAAGAAGTAAAAGAAGAAAAAGAAGATGAAGAAGAAAAGTAAAAGAAGAAGAGGAAAAAGAAGTAGAAGAAGAAGAAGAAGAAGAAGAAGACGAAGAAGAAGAAGAAGAAGAAAGAAGAAGAAGAAGTAGAAAAGGGAGTAGTAGTAGTAGAAGAAGTAGAAGCAACAGCTAAAGAAGAAGAATTAAAAGAACAATAAGTAGAAGAAGATGAAAAATAATAATAATAACAAGAAGAAGAAGAAAAAGAAGAAGAAGAAAATGAAGAAGAAGAAAAAGAAGAAGAAGAAAAAGAAAAAGCAATAGTTGAGGTCGAAGAAGAAAAAGAAAAAGAAGAAGAAGAATAAGAATAAGAAGAAGAAGAAGAGAAAGAAGAAGAGGAGTAAGAAGGAAAAGAAACAAAAGAAATAGAGGAAGAAGAAGACGATAAGGAAGAAGAAGAAGGGATGTAGTAGAAGAAGAAGAATAATAAGAGTAAGATTTTGTCGAAGAAGAAGATG
>JAIUJO010002560.1:12500-17500 GCA_023846275.1 Vanilla planifolia
AGTAGAAAAAGGAGGTGAAGAAGAAGAAGAAGAAGAAGAAGAATATGAATTAGAAGTAGTCGAAGAAGAAGAAGAAAAGGAAGAAGTAGAAAAAGAAGAAGAAGAAGAAGAAGAAGAAAATGAAAAAGAAAAAGTTGAAGTAGAAGAAGAAGAAAAAGAAGAAGAAGGCGAAGAAAAAGAAGAACAAGTAGAAGAAAAAGAAAAAGAAGAAGTAGAAAAAGGGGAAGAAGAAGAAGAACGAGAAAAAGCAGAAGTGGAAGTAAAAGAAGAAGAAGATGAAGAAGAAGAGGAAGAAGAAGATGAAGAAGAAGAAGATGTGCAATAGAAAGAAGAAGAAGAAGATAAAGAAAAAGAAGTAGAAGAAGAAGAAGAAGAAGAACATTATGATGAAAAAGTAAAAAGAAGAAGAAGAAGAAGAAGAAGAAGTAGTAGTAGTAGAAGAAGAAGATTTGATGAAAAAGTAAAAAAAGGAAGAACAAGAACAAGAAGAAGAAGAAGAAAAAGAAGGAGAAAAAAAAGAATAAGAAGAAGAAGGAGAAGAAGAAGAAGAAATAGAAGAAGTAGAAGAAGAAGAAGAAGAAGATAAAGAAGAAAAATAAAAAGTTGAAGTAGAAGAAGAAGTAGTAGAAGAAGAAGAAGAGGAAGAAAAAAAGAAGTAGTAGAAGAAGAAGTTGAAGAAGTAGAAAAAAAGGAAGAAGAAGAAGTAGAAGAGGAAGAAAAAGTCGAAGAAGAAGGGGAAGAAGAAGAAGAAGTAGAGGAAGAAGAAGAAGAAGATGAAGAAGAAGAAGATGAAGAATAGAGAGAAGAAGAATATGAAGAAGAAAAAAAGAAGATTAAGAAGAAGAAGAAGAAGAACAAGAAGATATAGAAGTAAAAGAAGAAGAAGAAGAGGAGGATGAAGAAGAAGAAGAAAAGGAAAAAGAAGAAGAACAAGCAGAAGAAGAAGAAGATGTAGAAAAAGAAGAAGAAAAAGAAGTCAAAAAAGAAGAAGAGGAAGAAGAAGAAAAATCAATACTTGAAGTAGAGGAAGAAAAAGAAATAGAAGAAGTGGAAGAAGAAGAAGATGAAGAAGGAGAAGTGAAGAAAGAAGAAACAGAAGAAGAAGAGGAGGAAGAAGAAGAAGAAGAAGAAGTAGAAAAAGAAGAAGAAGAAGAAGAAGAAGAAGAAGAAGAAGAAGAAGAATAGCAACAACAACAACAATAATAATAATAATAATAATTACAATAATAATAATAATAATGAGAAAAGAAGAGCTAGAAAAATAAGAAGCAAAAGAAGAAAAAGAAAAAGTTGAAGTAGAAGATGATGATGAAGAAGAAGAAGAAGAAAAAGAACAACCACAAGAAGAAGAAGAAGAAGTAAAAGAAGTAGAAAAAAGTTGAACGAGAAAAAGTAGTAGTTGAAGGAAAAGAAGAAGAATAAGAAGAAGAAGAAGAAGAAGAAGAAGAAGAAGAAGTGGAGGAGGAAGAAGAAGTAGAAGATGAAAAAGAAGAAGTAGAAGTACAAGAAGAAGAAGAAGAAGAAGAAGAGAAAGAAGAAGAAGAAAAAGAAGAAGATGAAGATGAAGAAGAGGAATAAGATGATGAAGAAGAAGAAGATGAAGAATAGAGAAAAAGAAGAAGAAGAAGATGATGATGACGATGAAGAATTAGAAGAAGAAGACAAAAAAGTAGAAGAAGAAGAAGAAAAAGTAGAAGTAAAAGAAGAAGATGAAGATGATGATGATGAAGAAGAGGAAGAAAAGAGCAAGAAGAAGAAGAAGAAGAAGAAGTCAAAGAAGAAGAAGAAGAAGAAGTAAAAGAATAGCACAAAGAAGAAGAATAAGAAGAAAAAGAGAAACAAGAAGAATAAGAAGAAGAAGAAGTGGAAGAAGAAGAAGAAGAAGAAGTAGAAGAAGAACAAGAAGAAGAAGAAGAACTAGATGAAAAGGAAGAAGAAGAAGAAGAACAACAAGAAGAAGAAGAATAAGAAGAAATAGAACTAAAAGAAGAAGATGAAGAAAAAGCAAAAGTTGACTTAGAAGAAGAAGAAGTAGAAGAAGTAGAAAATGCATAAGAAGAAGAGGAAGCAAAGAAAAAGAACAAGAAGAAAAAGATGACGATGATGATGAAGAAGAGCAAAAAGAAGTAGAAGAAAGAAGATGAAGAAAAAGAAGCAATAGAAGAAGAAAACAGAGATGAAGAAGAAAAAGAAGAAGAAGTAGAAATAGAACAAGAAGAAGATGAAAAAGAAAAAGAAAAGGAAACACGAAGATGGGGAAGAAGAAGTACAAGAAGAAGAAGTAGATGAAAGAGGAAGAAGTAGAAGAAGAAGAAGTAGTAGAAGAAGAAGGAGTAGAAGAAGAAGAAGAAGAAGAAGATAAAGAAGAACAATAGCAACCAAATGAAGAACAACAAGAAGAAGTAGAAGAAAAACAAGAAGAAGAAGAAGAAAAAGAAGGAGAAGAAAAAGAAGAAGAAGAAAAAGAAGAAAAAAAAAGAACAAGCAAAAGAAGAAAAAGAAGAAGAGTAAAAAGTAAAAGTTGAAATACAAGAAGAAAAAGAAAAAGAAGACGAAGAATTAGAAGAAGAAGACGAAGAAGAAGAAGAAGAAGAAGACGAAGAAGAAGAAGAAGAGGAGTAAGAAGAAAAAGAAGAAGAAGAAGAAGAGGAAGAAGAAGAAGAATAAGAAGAAGAGGTTGAAGAAGAAGAAGAAGAACAAGAAGTAGTAGTAGTAATAGTAGAAAAAAAAGAAGAAGAGGAATAATAATAAGAAGTAGTCAAAGAAAAAGAAGCAGAAAAAGGAGAAGAAGAATAAGAAGAAGAAGAAGAAGAAGAAGAAGAAGAATAAGACAAAATAGAAAAGAATGAAGAAGAAGAAGAAAAAGAAGAAAAAGGAAAAGTTGAATTACAAGTAGAGGAAGAAGAAGAAGAAGAGGGAGAAAAGAAGAACAAGCAGAAGAAGAAGAAGAAGATGAAGAAGAAGATGATGATGAACAAAAGAAGAACAAGTAGAAGAAGAAGAAGAAGAAGAAGAAGAGGTAGAAAAAGATGAAGAACAAGAAGAACAATGAGAAATCGTAGAAGTGAAAGAAAAAGAAGAAGAAGAAGAAGAAGAAGTGGAGGAGGAGGAGGAAGAAAAAGAAGAAGTGGAAAAAGAGGAAGTAGAAGAAGAAGAAAAAGAAGAAGAAGATGTAGAAAAAGAAAAATAAGAAGAGTAAGAAGAAGAAGAAGAAGAAGAACAAGAGCAAGTAATACTAATAGTAACAGCAGGAGAAGAAGAAGAAGAAGAAGAAGAAGAAAAAGAAGAGGAAGAAGAAGAAGAAGAAGTAGAAGAAGAAAAAGAAGTTGTAGAAAAGAAGGTAGAGGAAGAGAAAGAAAAAAAGTACAAGAAGAAGAAGAAGAAGAAGAAGAAGAAGAAGCAAAAGAGAAAGAAGAAGAAGAAGAAGATGAAGATAATGATGAAGAAGAAGAACAAGAACAAGAAGAAGAAAGAAGAAGAGGCAGAAGAAGAAGAAGAAAAAGAAGAAGAAGGAGAAGAAGTAGAAGTAGTAGAAGAAGTAGAAGAAGAAAAAGAAAAATGGTACAAGAAGAAGAAGAAGAAGAGGAAGAAGAAGAAGAAGAAGATGAAGAAGAAGAAGAAGAGGAAGAAGAAGAAGAAGAAGAAGAGGAAGAAGAAGAAGAAGAGGAAGAAGAAGATGAAGATGAAGTAGAAAAAGAGGAAGAAAAAGAAGATGAAGAAGAAGTAGTAGTAGCAGAAAAAGAAGAAGTAAAAAAGGAAGAAGAAGTAGAAGTAGAAGAAGAGCAAGAAGATAGAAGAAGTAGAAGAAGAAGATGAAGAAGAAGAAGTCAATGTAGAAGAAGAAGAAGAAGAAGAAGAGGAAGATGAAGAAAAAGAAGAGGAAGAAGATGTACAAGAAGAAGAAGAAGAAGAAGAAGGAGGAGAGGAAGAAGAAGAAGGAGAAGAAGAGGAAGGAGAAGAAGAAGAAGAAGAGGAAGACAAAGAAAAAGAGGAAGAAAAAGAAGATGCTGAAGAAGAGCAAGAAGAAGAAGAGGAAGAAGAGGAAGAGGAAGAGGAAGAAGAAGGGAAAGTAGAGGAAGAAGAAGTAGAACATGAAGAAGAAGATTAAGAAATAGAAAATGAAGTAGAAGAAGAAAAAGATGAACAAGAAGATGAAGAAGGAGAGGAAGATGTAGAAGACGAAGAAGAAGAAGTTGATCGAGAAGAAAAAAACGAAGTAAATTATTAAGAAAAAGAAGAAGAAGAAGAAGTAGAAGAAGAAGTGAAAGTAGAAGAAGAAGAAGAAAATTTAGTAGATGAAGAAGAAGAATAAGAAGAAGAAGGAGAAGAAGTAGAAGAAAAAGTTGAAGAAGTAGAAGAAGAACAAGAAGGAGATGAAGAAGTAGATGAAGAAGATGAAGAAGAAAGAAAAAGAAGTAGAAGAAGAAGTAGTATTAGAAGAAGAACAAGATGATGATGAAGAAGAGTAAATGTAGTAAATGAAGAAGAAGAAGAAGAAGAAGAAAAAGAAGGAGAAGAAGAAGAAGAACAAAAAGAAGGTGAAGTAGTAGAAGGAGATGAAGGTGAAGGAGAAGAAGAAAGAAGAAGAAAAAGATGAAGAAGATGTAGTAGAAGAAGAAGATGAAGAAGAAAGAAGAAGTAGAAGTAGAAGAGGAATATGAAGAAGAAGAAGATGAAGAAGAATATGAATAAGAAGAAGGTGAAGAAGAAGATGAAGAATAACAAGAACAAAAAGAAGAAAAATTAAAATTTTAAGATGAAGAAGAAGAAGAGGAAGAAGAAGACAGAAGAAGAAGAAGAAAAAGAAGAAGAGGAAGAAAAAGATTATGATGAAGAAGTAGAAAATGAAAAAGAAGAAGAAGAAGAAGACGAAGTAGAAGTAGAAGAAGAAGAAGAAGAAGAAGGAGATGTAGAAGAAGAAGAAGAAGAAGAAGAAGAGGAAGAACAAGGAGAAGAAGAAGAAGTAAAAGAAAAAGAAGAACGAGAAGGAGAAGAAGAAG
>JAIUJO010002560.1:35000-40000 GCA_023846275.1 Vanilla planifolia
AGAAGAAGAAGAAGAAATAGAAGAAGCAGAAGAACAAGTGGAAGAAGAAGTAGAAGAAGAAGAAGAAGAAGGAGAAGAAGAAGAAGATGAAGAAGAAGAAAAGTAATAATAATAATAATAATTATCATAAGAATAACAATAATAATAACAATAAATATAAGAAGAAGAAGAAGAAAAAGAAGAAGCACAGAAAGAAGAAGAAGAAGAAAAACAAGAAAAGTAAAAAGTTTAGGTAGAAGTATAAGAAGAAGAAGAAAAGAAGAAGAAGAAGAAGAAGAAGAAGGAGAGGAAGAAAAATAAGAACATGTAGAAGGAGAAGAATAAGAAGAAGAAGGAGGGCAAGAAAAAGAAGAACATGCAGTAGAAGAAGAATAAGAAGTAGAAAAAGGGGAGCAAGAAGAAGAAGAAGAAGAAGAAGAAGAAGAGAAAGAAGAATAAGAAAAAGAAGTAGTAGAATAAGAAAAAGAAGAAGAAGAAGAGGAAGAAGAAGCAGAAGACGAAGAAGGCGAAAAAGAAGATGAATAAAAAGACAAAGAAGGAGGGGAAGAAGAAGAAGACAAAGAAGAAGAAGAAGAACGAGAGCAGGAGGAAGTAGAAGAAGAATAAGAAGAAGTAAAAGAAAAATAAGAAGAAGAAGAAGAAGAAGAAGATGATGAAGAAGATGAAGAAGAAGAAAAAGAATAAGTAGAAAAATAAGAAAAAGAATAAGAAAAGAAGGAAAAGAAAAGGTTGAAGTAGAAGAAGAAGAAGAAGAAGAAGAAGAAGAAGAAGAAGAAGAGGAAGAAAATGAAGAGCAAGTAGAAGAAAAAGAAGAAGAAGTAGAAAAAGATGAAGAAGAAGAAGAAGAAGAATGAGAAAAAGTAGATGTTGAAGTAAAAGAAGAAGAAGAAGAAGAAGAGGAAGAAGAAGTAGAAGAATTGGAGGGGGAGGAAGAAGAAAAAGAAGAAGAAGAAGAAGAAGAAAAGAAGAAGTTGAAGAAGAAGAAGAAATAAGAAGAAGAAGATTATGATGAAGAAGTAGACAAACAAGAAAAAGAAGAAGAAGAAGAGGATTAAGAAGAAGAAGAAGAATAATAAGAAGAATAAGAAGAATAAGAAGAAGAAGAAGAAGAAGAAAAAGAAGAAAAATAAAAAGTTGAAGTAGTAGAAGAAGAAGAAGAAGAAGAAGAAGAAGAAGAAGAAGAAGAGGAAGAAAAAGAAGAACAAATAGAAGAAGAAGAACTAGAAGAAGAGGAAAAGAGGTAGAAGAAGTAGAAGAAGAAGAAAAAGAAGAAGAAGAAGAGGAAGAAAAAGAAGAACAAGTAGACGAAGAAGAAGTAGAAGAAGAGGAAAAGAGGTAGAAGAAGTAGAACAAGAAGAAAAAGTAGAAAAAGAAGCAGAAGTAGAAGAAGAACAAGAAGAAGAAGAAGAAGAAGAAGAAAAAGAAAATGAAGAGGAAGAAGCAAAAGAAGAAGAAGGAGATGAAAAAGAAGATGAAGAATAAAGAGAAGAAGAAGGTGAAGAAGAAGAAGAAGAAGAAGTAGAAGAAGAAAAAGTAGAAGAAGAAGAAGAAGAATTGGAAGAAAAAGAAGAAGAAGAAGAAGAAGAAGAAGAACCAGAACAAGAATAAGAATAAGAATAAGAAGAAGAAGAAGAAGAAGAAGTAAACAAAAAGAAGAAGTAGAAGAAAAAGAAGGAGAAGAAGTAGAAAAGAAGTAGAAGAAGAAGAAGAAGAAGAAGAAGAAAAAAAGAAGAAGAATAAAAAGAAGAAGAAGAAGAAGAAGAAGAAGAAGAAGAAGAAAATGAAGAAGAAGAACAGGAGGAGTAAAATGGAAAAGAAGAAGAGGAAGAGGAAGAAGAACAAGAAGAAGAAGAAAAGGAAGATGAAGAAGAAGAAGAAGGAGAAGAAGAAGAAGTAGAAAAAGAAGAAGATGAAGAAGGAGAAGTAGACTAAGAAGAAAAAGGATTATCTATTAGAAGTAGTCGACGTAGAAGAATAGGAAGAAAAAGAAGAAGAAGAAGATGAAGATGGAGAAGAAAAAGAAGAAGTAGAAAAAGAAGCAGAAGAAGAGGAAAAAGAAGAAAAAAAAGTTGAAGTAGAAGATGAAGAAGAAGAAGAAGAAAAAGAAGAATAAGCTGCAGAATAATAAGAATGAGAAAAAGAGGACGAAAAAGAAGAAGAACGAGAAAATGTAGAAGTTGTAATCAAGAAGAAGTAGTAGAAGAAGAAGAAGTAGAGGAAAAAGAGGAACAAAAAGAAGAACAAGAAAAAGAAGTAGTAGTAGAACAAGAAGAAGAAGTAGAAGAAGAAAATGAAGAAGAAGAAGAAGAAGAAGAAGATGTAGAAGAAGAAAAAGAAGAATAAGAAGAAGACTATGATGAAGAAGTCGAAAAAGAAAAAGAAGAAGGAGACGAACAAGAAGAAGAAGAAGATGAAGAAGAAGAAGAAGAAGTAGAAGAAGAAGAAGAAGAAGAAGAAGATAAAGAACACAAAGAAGAAGTAGAAGAAGAAGAAAAAAAACTACTTTAAGAAGAAGTAGAAGAAAAAGAAGTTGAAGAAGAAGAATATGAAGGAGAAGAAGAATAACAATAAGAAAAAAAAAGTAGAAGAAAAAGAAGAAGAAAAGAAAAGATGAAGAAGAAAAAGTAGAAGATATGGAAGAAAAAGTAGTTGTAGAAGATGTGGAAAAGAAGAAGAAGAAGGAGAAGAAGAAGAAGAAGAAGAAGAAGAAGAAGAAAAAGAAGAAGAAGAGGAAGAAATAAAAACCTCAAGATGATGAAGAAGAAGTAGAAGAAGAAGAAAAAAGAAGAATAAGAATTTGAAGAAGAAGTACAAGAAGAAAGAGAAGAAGTAGAAGAAGAAGAAAAACAACAACAACAAGAAGAAGAACAATAAGAACAATAAGATAAAAAAAACAAGAAAAAGAAGAAGAAGAAGAAGAAGAAGAAGAAGTTGATGAAGAAGAAGAAGAAGAAGATGATGATGAAGGAGAAGAACAAGAAAAAGACAAAGTAGAAGAAGAAGAAAAAGAAGAAGAAAAAGCAAAAGTTGAAGTAGAAGAAGAAAAAGAAGAAGAAGAAGAAGAAGAAGAAGAAGACGAAGACGAAGAAGAAGAACAAGAAGACGACGAAGAAGAAGAAGAGGAGGAAGAAGAAGAAGAAGAAGAAGAAGAAATAGTATAAGTAGAAGTAGATGAAGTGGAGGAAGAAGAAGAAGAAGAAGAAGACAAGAAAAGAAGAAGAAGAAGAATAAGAAGAAGAAGAACAAGAAGAAGAACAAGAAGAAGAAATAGTATAAGTAGAAGTAGATGAAGTGGAGGAAGAAGAAGAAGAAGAAGAAGACAAAAAAAGAAGAAGAAGAATAAGAAGAAGAAGAAGAAGAAGAAGAAGAAGAAGAAGATGAATAAGAAAAAGCAAAACATCAAGTAAAAGAAAAAGAAGAAGAAGATGAAGAAGAAGTGGAGGAGGAGGACGAAGAAGAAAAAGAAGAAGAAGAAGAAGAAGAAGAAAAAGGAGTAGTAGTAGTAGAGGAAGAAGAAGAAGGAGAAGAAAAAGGAAAAGAAGAAGAAGTAGAAGAAGAAGAAGAAGAAGAAGAATAGTGGAAGAAGATTATCATGAAGAAGTAGAAAAAGAAGAAGAAGAAGAAGAATAAGATGATGAAGAAGAAGAAGAAGAAGATGAAGAAGAAGAAGAAGAAGAAAAATAAAAAGAAGAAGAAGAAAAAGAAACCTGGAGATGAAGAAGAAGACGTAGAAGAAGAAGAAAAAAGAACAAGAAGCAGAAGAAGAAGCAGAAGGAGAAGAAGACAAGGAAGAAAAAGAAGAACAAGAAGAAAAAGAACAATAAGAAAAAAAAGATGAAAAACAAGAAGAAGGAGAAGAAGAAGAATAAGAAGATGAACAAGCAAAAGAAGAAGAACAAGCAGAAGAAGAAGAAAAAGAAGTAGACAAAGAAGAAGAAGAAGAAGAAGAAGCAAAAGTTGCATTAGAAGAAGAAAATGAAAAAGAAGAAGTATAAGATTAAGAAGAAGAAGAAGAGGAAGATGAAGACGACGAAGAAGAAGAAGAGGAGTAAGAATAAAAAGAAGAAGAAGAGAAAGGGGAAGAAGAAGAATAAGAAGTAGTCGAAGAAGAAGAGGAAGACGAAAAAGAAGAAGAAGAAGAAGAAGAAAAACAAGATGTAGAAAAAGAGGAAGAAGAAGAAGAAAAAGAATAAAAAGAAAAAGTTGAAGTAGAAGAAGAAGAAGAAGACGAAGAAAAAGAAGAACAATTAGTAGAAGAAGAAGAAATAGAAGATGTAGAAAAAGAGGAAGAAAATGAAGAAGAATGAGAAAAAACAAAAGTTGAAGCAAAAGAAGAAGAAGAAGAAGAAGAAGAAGTGGAGGAACAACCACAAGAAGAAGCTTAAGAAGAAGAAGAAGAAGATGGAGAGGAAAAAGAAATAATAGTAGTTGTAGTAGAAGTAGAAGAAGAAGAAGAAGAAGAAGAGGAAGAAGAATATCAATAACAAGAAGATTAAGAAGAAGAAGAAGAAGAAGAAGAAGAAGAATAAAAAGTAAAGATGAAGTAGAAGAAGAAGAAGAGGAAAAAGAAGAATTAGAAAGAAGAAAATGAAGAAGTAGAAGAAGAAGAAGAATAAGAAGAAGAAGAAGAAGAAGATGAGGAAGAGGAAGTCGAAGTGGTTAAAGTAGAAGAAGAAGAAGGAGAAAAAGAAGAAGAAGAAAACGAAGTAGAAGAAGAGGAAGAAGAAGAACAAGAAAAGTAAAGGTCAATTAGAAAAAGAAGAAAAAGTTGAAGAAAAATAAGAAAAAGAAAAGGTTGAAATAGAAGAAGAAGAAGAAGTAGTAGAAGAAGAAGAAGAAGGGGAAGAAAAAGAAGAACAAGCAGAAGAAGAAGAAGATGAAGTAAAAAAAAGATGAAGAAGAAGAAGAATGAGAAAAAGCAGATGTTGAAGTAAAAGGCGAAGAAGAAGGAGAAGAAGAAGAAGAAGAAGCAGAAGAAGAAGAGGAAGAAGAAGAAGAAG
>JAIUJO010002560.1:47500-50000 GCA_023846275.1 Vanilla planifolia
GAGGAAGAAGAAGAAATATAAGAAGAAGAAGAAGAAGAAGAAGAAGAAGAAGAAGAAAAAAGAAGAAGAAGAAGTAGAAAAAGAAGAGGTAGTAGAAGATGTCAATGCAGAAGAAGAAGAAGAAGTAGAAAAATAATAAGAAAAAGAAGAAGAAAAAGAAGAAGAAGAAGAACAAGCAGAAAATGAAGAAGAAGAAGCAAGTAGAAGAAGAAAAAGAAGAATGAAAAGAAGAAAAACAAGAAAAATATGTTGAAAAATAACAAGAAGAAGAACAAATAGAATATGAAGGAGAAGAAGAGGAAGTAGAAAAAGAAGTAGAATTAAAGCAAGGCAAAGAAAAAGTAGAAAGAGAAGTAGAAGAAGAAAAAGAAGTTGAAGAAGAAAAAGTAGAAGAAGAAGAAAAAAATAAGTATAAGAAGAAGATGAAAAAGAAAAAGTAAAATGAAGATGAAGAAGAAGAAGAAGAAAAAGAAGAAAGTAGATGAAGGAGAAAAAGAAGTAGTAGTAATAATAGAAGAAGTAGAAGAAGAAGTAAAAGAACAATAAGAAGAAGAAGATGAAAAACAAGAAGAAGAGGAAGAACTAGAAAAAGATAGATGAAGATGATGAAGAGGAAGTAGGAGAAGATGAAGTAGAAGAAGAAGAAGAAGAAGAAGAAGAACAAAGAAAAATAAGTAGAAAAGAAGAGGTAGTAGAAGAAGAAGAAGAAGTAGAAGAAGAAGAAGAAGAAGAAGAAGAAGAAGAAAGAAGAAGAAGAAGAAGAAGAAGTAGAAGATAAAGAAGAAGAAGAAGTAGAAAAAGTAGTAGAACAAGAACAAGACGAAGACGAAGAAGAAGAAGAAGAAGAAAAAGAAGAAGAAGAAGTTGAAGAAGAAAAGGATGATCAAGAAGAAAAGGATGAAGGAGATTAAGAAGAAAAAGAAGAACAAGAAGTAATAAAAGAAGAAGTAAAAGTAGTAGAAAAAGAAAAAGAGGAAGAAGAAGGATATAATGTAATTGTTGAAGAAGAAGAAGTAGAAGAAGTAGTAGTAGAATAAGAAGAGGAAAAAGAAGAAGTAATAGAAGAAGAAGAAGAAGAAGAAGAAGTAGAAACAAGAAGAAGAAGAAGAAGATGGAGTAAAAGAAGAAGATGAAGAAGAAAGAAGAAGAAGTAGAAGTAGGAGAAGTAGAAGTAGAAGAAGAAGGTGAAGAAGAAGAAGAAGAAGAAGAAGAATATGAATAAGAAGAAGATGGAGAAGAAGAAGAAGAAGAAAAAGAAAAGATGAAGTAGAAGAAGAAGAAGAGGAAGAATAAGAAAGAAAAAAAAAAGGAAGAAGAATAAGAAGAAGAACAAGGAGAAGAAGAAGAGGAAGAGGTTAAAGAAGAAGAAGAAGAAAGAGAAAAATAATAACAAGAAGAAGACGTAGTAGTAGAAGAAGAAGAAGAAGAAAAAGAAAAGATCAATTAGAAAAAGAAGAAGAAGAAGAAGAAGAACAAGAGGAAGGAAAAACAAGAACAAGCAGAAGAAGAAGTAGAAGAAGAAGAAGAAGAAGAAATAAAAAAAAGATGAAGAAGAAGAAGAAGAACGAGAAAAAGCAGAAGTTGAAGTAAAAGAAGAAGAAGAAGGAGAAGAAGAAAAAGAAGAAGATGAAGAAAAAGAAGTAAAAGAAGTAGAAGAAGAAGAAGATGATGATGATGATGATGATGAAGAAGAAGAAATAGAAGCAAAAGAATAATAAGAATAATAAAAATAAAAATAATAATAATAAGAAGAAGAAAAAGAAGAAGTAGAAAAGAAGGAGAAGAAGAAGAGGAAGAATTAGAAAAACAAGCAGAACAAGAAGTAGAAGTAGTAGAAAAATAAGGGGAAGAAGAAGAAGAAGAAGCGAAAAAAGAAGTAGTCGTAGTAGTAGAAGTAGTAGAAGAAGAAGAAGAAGAAGAAGAAGACGAAGAAGGAGAAGAAGAAGAAGAAGAGGAAGAAAAAGCAGAAGAAGAAGAATAAGAAGAAGAAGATGAAGATGAATAATAATGAGAAGAAGAAGAAGAGGAAGAATTAGAAGAATAAGTAGAACAAGAAGTAGAAGTAGTAGAAAAATAAGAGGAAGAAGAAAAAGAAGAAGCAGAAAAAGAAGTAGTCGTAGTAGTAGTAGTAGTAGTAGAAGAAGAAGAAGAAGAAGAAGAAGAAGACAAAGAAGGAGAAGAACAACAAGAAGGGGAAGAAGAAGCAGAAGAAGAAGAAGAAGAAGAAGAAGAAGAAGAAGAATAAGATGAAGATGAATAATAATGAGAAGAAAAAGAAGAAGAAGAAGAAGAAGAAGAAGTAAAAGAAAAAGAAGAAGTTGAAGAAGAAGAAGAAAAAGAAGTAGAAGAAGAAGAACAAGAAGAAAAAGTAGAAAACAAAGAAGAAGAAGAAAAAGAATAAAAAGGAGAGGTTGAAGTAGAAGAAGAAGAACTAGAAGAAGAAGAAGAGGAAGAAAAAAGAAGAACAAGTAGAAGAAGAAGAAGAAGTAGAAAAAGATGA
>JAIUJO010002560.1:82500-87500 GCA_023846275.1 Vanilla planifolia
AGAAGAAGAAGATGAAGAAGAAGAAAAAGAAAAAGAAGAAGAAGAAGAAGAAGAAAACACCTGAAGATGAATCAGAAGAAGTAGAAGCATTAGAAGAATAATTAGAAGAAGAAAGAAGAACAAGAAGTAGAAGAAGAAGAAGAAGTAGAAGAAGAGGAAGAAGAGACAGAAGAAGAAGAAGAAGAACAACTACAACAAGAAGAAGATGAAGAAAAAGAAAGAGAAGTTGAATAAGAAGAAGAAGAAGAAAAAGAAGAAGAACAAGCAAAAGAAGAAGAAGAAGGAGAAGGAGAAGAAAAAGAAGAAGAAGAGGAAGAAGGAGGAGGAGGAGGAGGAGAAGAAGAAGAAGAAGAAGAAGAGAAGAAGAAGAAGAAGAAGAAGGAGAAGATGATGATGAAAAAGAAGAGTATGAATAAAAAGAAGAAAAAGAAGAGGAAGAGGAAGAAGAAGAAGAAGATGTACAAGTAGTAGTAGTAATAGAAGAAGAAGTACAAGTAGTAGTAGTAATAGAAGAAGAAGAAAAAAAGAATATGAAGTAGTCGAAGAAGAAGAAGTAGACAAAAAAGAAGGAGAAGAAGAATAAGAAGAAGAAGAATATGAATAAGAAGAAGAAGAAGAAGAAGAAGAACAAATAAAAGAAAGAGAAGTAGAAGAAGTAGAAAAAGAGGAAGAAGAAGATGACTGAGAAAAATAAGAAGAAGAAAGAAAAAGAAGAAGAAGAAGAAGAAGATGTGGAAGAGGAAGAAGAAGAAGAAGAAAAAGAAGAAGTAGAAGAAGAAGAAGTAAAAGAAAAAGAAGAAGTGGAGGAAGAAGAAGAAAAGAAGAAGCAGAAGAAAAAGAAGCAGAAAAGGAAGAAGAAGAAGAAGAAGAAGATTATGATGAAGAAGTAGAATAATAATAATAATAATAATAATAATAAGAAGAATAAGAACAAGAAGAAGATTATGATGATGAAGAACAAGTGGAAGAAGAAGAAGAAGTAGCTAAAGAACACAAAGGAGAAGAAGAAGAAGAAGAAGATGATGAAGAAGAAGAAGAAAAAGAAGAAGAAGAAGAAGAAAAGAAACCTGAAGATGAACAAGAAGAAGTAGAAGAAGTAGTAGAAGAAGTAGAAGAAGAAGAAGAAGAAGAGGAAGAAGCAGCTGAAGAAGAAGAAGAACAACAACAATAGCAAAAACAACAACAAATAGAAGATGAAGAAAAAAGAGAAGAAGAAGGTGATAAAAAAGAAGAAAAAGAATAAGAATAAGCAGAAGAAGAAAAAGAAGAAGAACAAGCAAAAGAAGAAGAAGTAGAAGTAGAAAATTAAGAAGAAGAAGAAGAAGTTGAAGAAAAAGAAGAAGAGGAGAAGGAGGAGGAAGTAGAAGAAAAAGAACCAGACGAAGAAGTAGAAGGAGAAGAAGAGGAAGAAAAGGAAGAAGAAGAAGAAAAAGAAAAAGAAGAACAAGAAGAAGATGATGACGAAGAAGAAGAACAAGAAGAATAAGTAGTAGGTGGAGGAGGAGGAGGAGAAGAAGAACAAGAAGAAGAAAAAGATGAAGAAGAAGAAGAAGAAGAAGGAGAAAGAAGAAGAAACAAAAGAAGAAGAAGAAGAAGAAGAAGAAGAAGAAGAAGAAAAAGATGAGGAGGAGGAAGTAAAAAAAGAAGAAGATAAAGACGAAGAAAAAGATGAGGAGGAGGAAGTAAAAGAAGAAGAAGAAGAAGAAGAAGGAGAAGAAAAAGAAGAAGAAGAAGAAGAAGAATAAGAACAAGAAGAAGAAGGACAAGAAGAAGAAGTAGTAGATGAAGTAGAAGAAGATGAAGAAGAAGAAGAAGAAGAACAAGAAGAAGAAGAAGAAGAGGAAGAAGAAGAAGAAGAAGTGTAAGAAGAAGAAGAAGAAGCTGAAGAAGAAGAAGAAGAAGTAGTAGAAAGAGTTGATGATGATGATGATGACGATGATGAGGAAGAAAAAGTAGAAGAAGAAGAAGAAAGGGAAGAAGGAGAAGTAAAAGAAGAAGAAGAAGAAGAACATTAAGATGTAGTAGTAGTAGTAGTAGTAGAAGAAGAAGAAGAAGGAGAAAAGAAGAAGAGGATGAAGAAGAAGAAGAAGAAGAAGAAGAAGTAGTAGAAGACGAAGAACCAAAAGAAGAGGAGGAGGAAGTAGAGAAGAAGAAGAAGAAGAAGAGGAAGAAGGAGAAGAAGAAGAAGTAGAAGAAGAACAAGAAGAAGAAGAAGATGTTGGTGATTAACAGGAAGAAGAAGAAGAAAGAAGAAAAATAAGAATAAGAAATAGAAGAAGAAGAAGAAGAAGAAGAAGACGAAGAAGAAGAAGAAGAAGAAGAAGAAGTAGGAGAAGAAGTAGAAGAAGGAGTTGAAGATGATGATGATGATGTAGAAGAAGAAGAACAAGTAGAAGCAGAAGAAGAAGAAATGGGAGAAGAAAAAGAAGAAGGAGAAGAATAAATAGTGGTAGTAGTAGAAGTAGTAGAAGAAGAAGAAGAAGAAGAAGAAGAAGACAAAAATTTATAAGAAGAAGAAGAAGAAGAAAAAGATGATGAAGAAGAAGAAGAAGAAGAAGAATTATAAAAAGAAGAAAAAGAAGAATAAAAGAAAAAAAAAGAAGGGGAGAAAGAAGAAAAAATGATGAAGAAGAAGAGGAAGAAGAAGAAGAGGAAGAAGAAGAAGAAGAGAAAGAAGAAGAAGAAGAAGAACAAGAAGAAGAAGAAGATAATGAAGAAGAAGAAGAAGATAATGAAGAAGAAGAAGAAGATAATGAAGAAGAAGAAGAAGAAAAAGAAAGCAGAAGAAGAATAATAAGTAGTAGTAGTAGTAGAAGCAGAAGAAGAAGAAGTAGAAGAACTAAGAACAATAAGAAAAATAAGTAGTACAAGAAAGAAGAAGAAGAAGAAGAAGAAGAAGAAGAAGAAGAAAAAGACAAAAATGTAAAAGAAGGAGAAGAAGAAGGAGAAGAAAAAGGAGGAGAAAAAGAAGAAGGAGAAAAAGAAGTAGAAGAAGGAGAAGAATAAGAAATGTTAGAAGAAGAAGAAGAAGAAGAAGAAAAAGAAGAAGAAGAAGAAGAAGAAGAAGAAGAAGGAAGAAGAAGATGAAGACTAAGAAGAAGAAGAAGAAGAAGAAGAAGAAGATGATGATGATGATGATGATGATGAAGATTAAGAAGAGGAAAAAGGAGAAAAATGAAGAAGAAGAAGAAGATGGTGATGATGAAGAAGAGGAAGAAGAAGTAGAAGAAGAAGAAGAAGTAGAAGAAGAAGTAGAAGAAGAAGAAGGGGAAAAATAAGAAGAAGAAGAAGAAGAAGAAGAAAAGGAAGAGGAAGAAGAAGAAGAAGATGAAGAAGAAGAAAAAGAAGAATAAGAGGAAGAAGAAGAGGAAGAAGAAGAAGAATAAAAAGAAGAAGAACAAGATGATGGTGATGATGATGCTGATGATCGAGAAGAAGTAGAAGAAGAATAAGATGTAGAAGAAGAAGAAGAAAATTTAGAAGAAGAAC
Source organism: Vanilla planifolia (assembly GCA_023846275.1). Classification (NCBI taxonomy): domain Eukaryota; kingdom Viridiplantae; phylum Streptophyta; class Magnoliopsida; order Asparagales; family Orchidaceae; genus Vanilla; species Vanilla planifolia. The sequence continues at coordinate 85,990 of JAIUJO010002560.1, forward strand.
ATGAAGAAGAAGAAGAAGAAGAAGAAGAAGTGGAAGAAGAAGAAGATGATGAAGAAGCAGAAGAAGAAGAAAAAAAGTTGAGGAAGAAGAAGAAGAAGCAGAAGAAGAAGTAGAAGAAGAAGAAGAAGAAGAAGAAGAAGAGGAAGAAGTAGTAGTAATAGAAGAAGAAGAAGAGGAAGATAAAAAAGAAGGTGACGATGATGAAGAAGAAGAAGAAGAAGAATAAGAATAAGAAGAAGAAGAAGAAGAAGAAGCAGAAGAAGATGATGAAGAAGAAGTAGGAGTAGGTGATGATGATGATGAAGAAGTAGTAGTAGTGGAAGAAGAAGAAGAAGAAGGAGTGGAAAAAGAACAGAAGAAGAAGTTGTAGTAGTAGCAGTAATTAGAAGTAGTAGTAGAAAGAGAAGAAGAAGAAGAAGAAGAAGAAGAGAAAAATGTAAAAGAAAAAGAAGAAGAAAACCACAAAGAAGAAAATGAAGAAGGAGAAGAAGAAATAGAAAAAGAAAACATAGAAAAAGTAGTATTAGTAGTAGTAAAAGAAGAAGGAGAAGAAGAAGACGAAGAAATAGAAGAAGAAGAAGAAGAAGAAGAAGAAGAACAAGATGATGATGATGATGAAGAAGAAGAGGAAGATGAAAAAGAAGAGAAAGGAGAAGAAGAAGAAGAAGCAGAAGAAGGAGAAAAGAAGAAGAAGAAGTAGAAGAATTAGAAGAGGAGGAAGAGGAAGTAGAAGAGGAAGAGGAATTAGAAGTAGTGGAAGGAAAAGAAGAGGAAGAGGAAGTAGAAGAGGAAAGGAAGAATAAGAAGAAGAAGAAGAAGAAGAAAAAGGAAAAGAAGAAGAAGACAAAGGAGAAGAAAAAGAAGAGTAAGAAGTAGAAAAAGAAGAAGAAGAAGAAGATAGAGAAGAAGAATATGAAAGAAGAAGAAGAAAAAGAAGAAGAAGAAGAGGAAGATGAAGAAGGAGAAGAAGAGGAAGATGTATAAGTAGTAGAAGAAGAACATGAAGAAGAAAGGAGGAAGAAGAAGAAGAAGAACAAGAAAGAAGAAGTAGGAGAAGAAGAAGAAGAAAAAATAGAAGAAGAAGTAGAAGATAGAAGAAGAAGAAGAAGAAGAAGAAGAAGAAGATGAAAAGTAGAAGAAGAGGAAGAGAAAGAAGAAGAAGGAGAAGAGAAGAAGAAGAAGAAGAAGAAGAAGAGGTAGAAAAAGAAGAAGAAGAAAAAGAAGATGTCGAAGAAGAAGAAGAAGTAGAAGAAGTAGAAGAATAAGTACAACAAGAAAAAGTGGAAGTCGTAGATGAAGAAGAAGAAGAAGTAGAAGAAGTAGAATAATAAGTAAAGTAGAAGAAGAAGAAGAGAAGAAGTAGTAGTAGAAGAAGAAGAAGAAGAAGTAGAAGGAGATGATGAAGAAGAAGAACAAGAACAAGAAGAAGAACAACAAGAAAAAGATAAAAGAAGTAGAAGAAGAAGAAGAAGTGGAAGAAGAAGTGGAAGAAGAAGAAGAAGAAGTAGTAG